>OU342743.1:205965068-206246620 GCA_910589775.1 Avena eriantha
AGACATGAATTAACTCTAGATGTGGTTAATGAAAGAATACACATTTCAATGACAATGGTGGTTCCATATGTGGTTAATGAGAAGAACACACATGCAATGACACTGGTGGATCCATAGGCGGATTATGAAAAGAACACACATGCAATGAACTCTGGTGGTTGTTAATAAAAAACACATGCAATGACACTAGTGGATCCATAGGTGGATTGTGAAAAGAGCACACATGCATTGAACTCTGGTGGATCCATATACAATGACACTATTGGATACATGTGTGGGGTCTGAAAATAAGACACATTTCAATGACACTAGTGGATCCATATGTGGTTTGTCAAAAGAACATACATCAAGTGACTTTAGCTGTGGTTAATGTGAAGAACGCACATGCAATGACACTAGTGGATCCATATGTGGTAATGATAACACGTATGCAATGACTCTATTGGTGGTTAATGAAAAGAACACACATGCAATGACACTGGTGGATCCATAGGTGGATTGTGAAAAGAACACACATGCAATGGCTCTAGTTGTTGTTAATAATAAGAAGCACACATGCAATGAGACTGGTGGATCCATATGTGGTATCTGAAAAGAACATACATGCAATGGCTCTGCTGGATCCATAAGTGGTCTGTGAAAAGAACACACATGCAATGACACTGAGATGTGGTTAATGAAATAATACACATTTCAATGACAATGGTGGTTCCATATGTGGTTTGTGAGAAGAACACACATGCAATGACTCTAGCCTGTGGTTAATGAAAAGAACACACATTTCAATGACAATGATGGTTCCGTATGTGGTTTGTGAAAAGAACACACATGAAGTGACACTAGTGGATCCATATGTGGTCTCTGAAAAGAATACACATGCAATGACACTAGTGGATCCATATGTGGTCTGTGAAAAGAATAGTCATGAAATGACTCTAGATGTGGTTAATGAAAGAATACACATTTCAATGACAATGGTGGTTCCAAATGTGGTTTGTGAAAAGAACACACATGCAATGACTCTAGCTATGGTTAATGAGAAGAACACACATGCAATGAAACTGGTGGATCCATATGTTGTCTTTGAAAAGAACACATATGCAATGAACTCTAGGTGGATCCATATGTGGTATGTGAAAAGAACACACATGCAATGACACTAGATGTGGTTAATGAAAGAATACACATTTCACTGACAATGGTGGTTCCATATTTGGTTTGTGAAAAGAACACACATGCAATGACTCTAGTTGTGGTTAATGAAAAGAACACACATGCAATGACTCTAGTGGATCCATAGGTGGATTGTGAAAAGAACACACATGCAATGACACTAGTGGATCCATATGTGGTCTCTAGAAAGAACACACATGTAGTGACAACCGGTGGATCCATATGTGGTATGTGAAAAGAATAGTCATGAAATGAATCTAGATGTGGTTAATGAAAGAATACACATTTCAATGACAATGATTGTTCCATATATGGTTTGTGAAAAGAACACAATGCAATGACTCTAGCTGTGCTTAGTGAGAAGAACACACATGCAATGACACTGGTGGGTCCATATGTGGTTAATGAAAAGAACACGCATGCAATGACTCTAGCTGTGGTCTGTGAAAAGAACACACATGCAATGACACTGGTGGATCCATATGTTGTCTATGAAAATAATATACATGAAATGACTCTAGATGTGGTTAATGAAAGAATACACATTTCAATGACAATGGTGGTTCCATATGTGGTTTGTGAGAAGAACACACATGCAATGACACTGGTGGATCCATAGGTGGATTGTGAAAAGAACACACATGCAATGAACTCGGGTGGATCCATATGTGGTCTTTGAAAAGAACACACATGCAATGGCACTAGATGTGGTTAATGAAAGAATACACATTTCAATGACAATGATTGTTCCATATTTGGTTTGTGAAAAGAACACACATGCAATGACTCTAGGTGTGGTTAATGAGAAGAACACACATGCAATGACATTGGTGGATCCATAGGTGGATTGTGAAAAGAACACACATGCAATGAACTCGGGTGGATCCATATGTGGTCTCGTGAAAAGAACACACATGCAATGACACTGGTAGATCCATATGTGGTCTATAAAAAGAAAAGGCATCCAGTGACACTGGTGGATCCATATGTGGTCTATGAAAAGAATAGTCATGAAATGAATCTAGATGTGGTTAATGAAAGAAAACACATTTCAATGACAATGATGGTTACATATGTGGTTTGTGAAAAGAACACACATGCAATGACTCTAGTTGTCGTTAATGAGAAGAACACACATGCAATGACATTGGTGGGTCCAGATGTGGTCTCTGAAAAGAACACACATGCAATGAATTATGGTGGATCCATATGTGGTCTGTGAAAAGAATAGACATGAATTAACTCTAGATGTGGTTAATGAAAGAATACACATTTCAATGACAATGGTGGTTCCATATGTGGTTAATGAGAAGAACACACATGCAATGACACTGGTGGATCCATAGGCGGATTATGAAAAGAACACACATGCAATGAACTCTGGTGGTTGTTAATAAAAAACACATGCAATGACACTAGTGGATCCATAGGTGGATTGTGAAAAGAGCACACATGCATTGAACTCTGGTGGATCCATATACAATGACACTATTGGATACATGTGTGGGGTCTGAAAATAAGACACATTTCAATGACACTAGTGGATCCATATGTGGTTTGTCAAAAGAACATACATCAAGTGACTTTAGCTGTGGTTAATGTCAAGAACGCACATGCAATGACACTAGTGGATCCATATGTGGTTAATGATAACACGTATGCAATGACTCTATTGGTGGTTAATGAAAAGAACACAATGCAATGACACTGGTGGATCCATAGGTGGATTGTGAAAAGAACACACATGCAATGGCTCTAGTTGTTGTTAATAATAAGAGCACACATGCAATGAGACTGGTGGATCCATATGTGGTATCTGAAAAGAACATACATGCAATGGCTCTGCTGGATCCATAAGTGGTCTGTGAAAAGAACACACATGCAATGACACGAGATGTGGTTAATGAAATAATACACATTTCAATGACAATGGTGGTTCCATATGTGGTTTGTGAGAAGAACACACATGCAATGACTCTAGCTGTGGTTAATGAAAAGAACACACATTTCAATGACAATGATGGTTCCGTATGTGGTTTGTGAAAAGAACACACATGAAGTGACACTAGTGGATCCATATGTGGTCTCTGAAAAGAATACACATGCAATGACACTAGTGGATCCATATGTGGTCTGTGAAAAGAATAGTCATGAAATGACTCTAGATGTGGTTAATGAAAGAATACACATTTCAATGACAATGGTGGTTCCAAATGTGGTTTGTGAAAAGAACACACATGCAATGACTCTAGCTATGGTTAATGAGAAGAACACACATGCAATGAAACTGGTGGATCCATATGTTGTCTTTGAAAAGAACACATATGCAATGAACTCTAGTGGATCCATATGTGGTATGTGAAAAGAACACACATGCAATGACACTAGATGTGGTTAATGAAAGAATACACATTTCACTGACAATGGTGGTTCCATATTTGGTTTGTGAAAAGAACACACATGCAATGACTCTAGTTGTGGTTAATGAAAAGAACACACATGCAATGACTCTAGTGGATCCATAGGTGGACTGTGAAAAGAACACACATGCAATGACACTAGTGGATCCATATGTGGTCTCTAGAAAGAACACACATGTAGTGACACCGGTGGATCCATATGTGGTATGTGAAAAGAATAGTCATGAAATGAATCTAGATGTGGTTAATGAAAGAATACACATTTCAATGACAATGATTGTTCCATATATGGTTTGTGAAAAGAACACAATGCAATGACTCTAGCTGTGCTTAGTGAGAAGAACACACATGCAATGACACTGGTGGGTCCATATGTGGTTAATGAAAAGAACACGCATGCAATGACTCTAGCTGTGGTCTGTGAAAAGAACACACATGCAATGACACTGGTGGATCCATATGTTGTCTATGAAATAATATACATGAAATGACTCTAGATGTGGTTAATGAAAGAATACACATTTCAATGACAATGGTGGTTCCATATGTGGTTTGTGAGAAGAACACACATGCAATGACACTGGTGGATCCATAGGTGGATTGTGAAAAGAACACACATGCAATGAACTCGGGTGGATCCATATGTGGTCTTTGAAAAGAACACACATGCAATGGCACTAGATGTGGTTAATGAAAGAATACACATTTCAATGACAATGATTGTTCCATATTTGGTTTGTGAAAAGAACACACATGCAATGACTCTAGCTGTGGTTAATGAGAAGAACACACATGCAATGACATTGGTGGATCCATAGGTGGATTGTGAAAAGAACACACATGCAATGAACTCGGGTGGATCCATATGTGGTCTGTGAAAAGAACACACATGCAATGACACTGGTAGATCCATATGTGGTCTATAAAAAGAAAAGGCATGCAGTGACACTGGTGGATCCATATGTGGTCTATGAAAAGAATAGTCAGGAAATGAATCTAGATGTGGTTAATGAAAGAAAACACATTTCAATGACAATGATGGTTACATATGTGGTTTGTGAAAAGAACACACATGCAATGACTCTAGTTGTCGTTAATGAGAAGAACACACATGCAATGACATTGGTGGGTCCAGATGTGGTCTCTGAAAAGAACACACATGCAATGAACTATGGTGGATCCATATGTGGTCTGTGAAAAGAATAGACATGAATTAACTCTAGATGTGGTTAATGAAAGAATACACATTTCAATGACAATGGTGGTTCCATATGTGGTTAATGAGAAGAACACACATGCAATGACACTGGTGGATCCATAGGCGGATTATGAAAAGAACACACATGCAATGAACTCTGGTGGTTGTTAATAAAAAACACATGCAATGACACTAGTGGATCCATAGGTGGATTGTGAAAAGAGCACACATGCATTGAACTCTGGTGGATCCATATACAATGACACTATTGGATACATGTGTGGGGTCTGAAAATAAGACACATTTCAATGACACTAGTGGATCCATATGTGGTTTGTCAAAAGAACATACATCAAGTGACTTTAGCTGTGGTTAATGTGAAGAACGCACATGCAATGACACTAGTGGATCCATATGTGGTTAATGATAACACGTATGCAATGACTCTATTGGTGGTTAATGAAAAGAACACACATGCAATGACACTGGTGGATCCATAGGTGGATTGTGAAAAGAACACACATGCAATGGCTCTAGTTGTTGTTAATAATAAGAACACACATGCAATGAGACTGGTGGATCCATATGTGGTATCTGAAAAGAACATACATGCAATGGCTCTGCTGGATCCATAAGTGGTCTGTGAAAAGAACACACATGCAATGACACGAGATGTGGTTAATGAAATAATACACATTTCAATGACAATGGTGGTTCCATATGTGGTTTGTGAGAAGAACACACATGCAATGACTCTAGCTGTGGTTAATGAAAAGAACACACATTTCAATGACAATGATGGTTCCGTATGTGGTTTGTGAAAAGAACACACATGAAGTGACACTAGTGGATCCATATGTGGTCTCTGAAAAGAATACACATGCAATGACACTAGTGGATCCATATGTGGTCTGTGAAAAGAATAGTCATGAAATGACTCTAGATGTGGTTAATGAAAGAATACACATTTCAATGACAATGGTGGTTCCAAATGTGGTTTGTGAAAAGAACACACATGCAATGACTCTAGCTATGGTTAATGAGAAGAACACACATGCAATGAAACTGGTGGATCCATATGTTGTCTTTGAAAACAGCACATATGCAATGAACTCTAGTTGGATCCATATGTGGTATGTGAAAAGAACACACATGCAATGACACTAGATGTGGTTAATGAAAGAATACACATTTCACTGACAATGGTGGTTCCATATTTGGTTTGTGAAAAGAACACACATGCAATGACTCTAGTTGTGGTTAATGAAAAGAACACACATGCAATGACTCTAGTGGATCCATAGGTGGATTGTGAAAAGAACACACATGCAATGACACTAGTGGATCCATATGTGGTCTCTAGAAAGAACACACATGTAGTGACACCGGTGGATCCATATGTGGTATGTGAAAAGAATAGTCATGAAATGAATCTAGATGTGGTTAATGAAAGAATACACATTTCAATGACAATGATTGTTCCATATATGGTTTGTGAAAAGAACACAATGCAATGACTCTAGCTGTGCTTAGTGAGAAGAACACACATGCAATGACACTGGTGGGTCCATATGTGGTTAATGAAAAGAACACGCATGCAATGACTCTAGCTGTGGTCTGTGAAAAGAACACACATGCAATGACACTGGTGGATCCATATGTTGTCTATGAAAATAATATACATGAAATGACTCTAGATGTGGTTAATGAAAGAATACACATTTCAATGACAATGGTGGTTCCATATGTGGTTTGTGAGAAGAACACACATGCAATGACACTGGTGGATCCATAGGTGGATTGTGAAAAGAACACACATGCAATGAACTCGGGTGGATCCATATGTGGTCTTTGAAAAGAACACACATGCAATGGCACTAGATGTGGTTAATGAAAGAATACACATTTCAATGACAATGATTGTTCCATATTTGGTTTGTGAAAAGAACACACATGCAATGACTCTAGGTGTGGTTAATGAGAAGAACACACATGCAATGACATTGGTGGATCCATAGGTGGATTGTGAAAAGAACACACATGCAATGAACTCGGGTGGATCCATATGTGGTCTGTGAAAAGAACACACATGCAATGACACTGGTAGATCCATATGTGGTCTATAAAAAGAAAAGACATGCAGTGACACTAGTGGATCCATATGTGGTCTATGAAAAGAATAGTCATGAAATGAATCTAGATGTGGTTAATGAAAGAAAACACATTTCAATGACAATGATGGTTACATATGTGGTTTGTGAAAAGAACACACATGCAATGACTCTAGTTGTCGTTAATGAGAAGAACACACATGCAATGACATTGGTGGGTCCAGATGTGGTCTCTGAAAAGAACACACATGCAATGAACTATGGTGGATCCATATGTGGTCTGTGAAAAGAATAGACATGAATTAACTCTAGATGTGGTTAATGAAAGAATACACATTTCAATGACAATGGTGGTTCCATATGTGGTTAATGAGAAGAACACACATGCAATGACACTGGTGGATCCATAGGCGGATTATGAAAAGAACACACATGCAATGAACTCTGGTGGTTGTTAATAAAAAACACATGCAATGACACTAGTGGATCCATAGGTGGATTGTGAAAAGAGCACACATGCATTGAACTCTGGTGGATCCATATACAATGACACTATTGGATACATGTGTGGGGTCTGAAAATAAGACACATTTCAATGACACTAGTGGATCCATATGTGGTTTGTCAAAAGAACATACATCAAGTGACTTTAGCTGTGGTTAATGTGAAGAACGCACATGCAATGACACTAGTGGATCCATATGTGGTTAATGATAACACGTATGCAATGACTCTATTGGTGGTTAATGAAAAGAACACACATGCAATGACACTGGTGGATCCATAGGTGGATTGTGAAAAGAACACACATGCAATGGCTCTAGTTGTTGTTAATAATAAGAACACACATGCAATGAGACTGGTGGATCCATATGTGGTATCTGAAAAGAACATACATGCAATGGCTCTGCTGGATCCATAAGTGGTCTGTGAAAAGAACACACATGCAATGACACGAGATGTGGTTAATGAAATAATACACATTTCAATGACAATGGTGGTTCCATATGTGGTTTGTGAGAAGAACACACATGCAATGACTCTAGCTGTGGTTAATGAAAAGAACACACATTTCAATGACAATGATGGTTCCGTATGTGGTTTGTGAAAAGAACACACATGCAGTGACACTAGTGGATCCATATGTGGTCTCTGAAAAGAATACACATGCAATGACACTGGTGGATCCATATGTGGTCTGTGAAAAGAATAGTCATGAAATGACTCTAGATGTGGTTAATGAAAGAATACACATTTCAATGACAATGGTGGTTCCAAATGTGGTTTGTGAAAAGAACACACATGCAATGACTCTAGCTATGGTTAATGAGAAGAACAAACATGCAATGAAACTGGTGGATCCATATGTTGTCTTTGAAAAGAACACAGATGCAATGAACTCTGGTGGATCCATATGTGGTATGTGAAAAGAACACACATGCAATGACACTAGATGTGGTTAATGAAAGAATACACATTTCACTGACAATGGTGGTTCCATATTTGGTTTGTGAAAAGAACACACATGCAATGACTCTAGTTGTGGTTAATGAAAAGAACACACATGCAATGACTCTAGTGGATCCATAGGTGGATTGTGAAAAGAACACACATGCAATGACACTAGTGGATCCATATGTGGTCTCTAGAAAGAACACACATGTAGTGACACCGGTGGATCCATATGTGGTATGTGAAAAGAATAGTCATGAAATGAATCTAGATGTGGTTAATGAAAGAATACACATTTCAATGACAATGATTGTTCCATATATGGTTTGTGAAAAGAACACAATGCAATGACTCTAGCTGTGCTTAGTGAGAAGAACACACATGCAATGACACTGGTGGGTCCATATGTGGTTAATGAAAAGAACACGCATGCAATGACTCTAGCTGTGGTCTGTGAAAAGAACACACATGCAATGACACTGGTGGATCCATATGTTGTCTATGAAAATAATATACATGAAATGACTCTAGATGTGGTTAATGAAAGAATACACATTTCAATGACAATGGTGGTTCCATATGTGGTTTGTGAGAAGAACACACATGCAATGACACTGGTGGATCCATAGGTGGATTGTGAAAAGAACACACATGCAATGAACTCGGGTGGATCCATATGTGGTCTTTGAAAAGAACACACATGCAATGGCACTAGATGTGGTTAATGAAAGAATACACATTTCAATGACAATGATTGTTCCATATTTGGTTTGTGAAAAGAACACACATGCAATGACTCTAGCTGTGGTTAATGAGAAGAACACACATGCAATGACATTGGTGGATCCATAGGTGGATTGTGAAAAGAACACACATGCAATGAACTCGGGTGGATCCATATGTGGTCTGTGAAAAGAACACACATGCAATGACACTGGTAGATCCATATGTGGTCTATAAAAAGAAAAGGCATGCAGTGACACTGGTGGATCCATATGTGGTCTATGAAAAGAATAGTCAGGAAATGAATCTAGATGTGGTTAATGAAAGAAAACACATTTCAATGACAATGATGGTTACATATGTGGTTTGTGAAAAGAACACACATGCAATGACTCTAGTTGTCGTTAATGAGAAGAACACACATGCAATGACATTGGTGGGTCCATATGTGGTCTCTGAAAAGAACACACATGCAATGAACTATGGTGGATCCATATGTGGTCTGTGAAAAGAATAGACATGAATTAACTCTAGATGTGGTTAATGAAAGAATACACATTTCAATGACAATGGTGGTTCCATATGTGGTTAATGAGAAGAACACACATGCAATGACACTGGTGGATCCATAGGCGGATTATGAAAAGAACACACATGCAATGAACTCTGGTGGTTGTTAATAAAAAACACATGCAATGACACTAGTGGATCCATAGGTGGATTGTGAAAAGAGCACACATGCATTGAACTCTGGTGGATCCATATACAATGACACTATTGGATACATGTGTGGGGTCTGAAAATAAGACACATTTCAATGACACTAGTGGATCCATATGTGGTTTGTCAAAAGAACATACATCAAGTGACTTTAGCTGTGGTTAATGTGAAGAACGCACATGCAATGACACTAGTGGATCCATATGTGGTTAATGATAACACGTATGCAATGACTCTATTGGTGGTTAATGAAAAGAACACACATGCAATGACACTGGTGGATCCATAGGTGGATTGTGAAAAGAACACACATGCAATGGCTCTAGTTGTTGTTAATAATAAGAACACACATGCAATGAGACTGGTGGATCCATATGTGGTATCTGAAAAGAACATACATGCAATGGCTCTGCTGGATCCATAAGTGGTCTGTGAAAAGAACACACATGCAATGACACGAGATGTGGTTAATGAAATAATACACATTTCAATGACAATGGTGGTTCCATATGTGGTTTGTGAGAAGAACACACATGCAATGACTCTAGCTGTGGTTAATGAAAAGAACACACATTTCAATGACAATGATGGTTCCGTATGTGGTTTGTGAAAAGAACACACATGCAGTGACACTAGTGGATCCATATGTGGTCTCTGAAAAGAATACACATGCAATGACACTGGTGGATCCATATGTGGTCTGTGAAAAGAATAGTCATGAAATGACTCTAGATGTGGTTAATGAAAGAATACACATTTCAATGACAATGGTGGTTCCAAATGTGGTTTGTGAAAAGAACACACATGCAATGACTCTAGCTATGGTTAATGAGAAGAACAAACATGCAATGAAACTGGTGGATCCATATGTTGTCTTTGAAAAGAACACAGATGCAATGAACTCTGGTGGATCCATATGTGGTATGTGAAAAGAACACACATGCAATGACACTAGATGTGGTTAATGAAAGAATACACATTTCACTGACAATGGTGGTTCCATATTTGGTTTGTGAAAAGAACACACATGCAATGACTCTAGTTGTGGTTAATGAAAAGAACACACATGCAATGACTCTAGTGGATCCATAGGTGGATTGTGAAAAGAACACACATGTAATGACACTAGTGGATCCATATGTGGTCTCTAGAAAGAACACACATGTAGTGACACCGGTGGATCCATATGTGGTATGTGAAAAGAATAGTCATGAAATGAATCTAGATGTGGTTAATGAAAGAATACACATTTCAATGACAATGATTGTTCCATATATGGTTTGTGAAAAGAACACAATGCAATGACTCTAGCTGTGCTTAGTGAGAAGAACACACATGCAATGACACTGGTGGGTCCATATGTGGTTAATGAAAAGAACACGCATGCAATGACTCTAGCTGTGGTCTGTGAAAAGAACACACATGCAATGACACTGGTGGATCCATATGTTGTCTATGAAAATAATATACATGAAATGACTCTAGATGTGGTTAATGAAAGAATACACATTTCAATGACAATGGTGGTTCCATATGTCGTTTGTGAGAAGAACACACATGCAATGACACTGGTGGATCCATAGGTGGATTGTGAAAAGAACACACATGCAATGAACTCGGGTGGATCCATATGTGGTCTTTGAAAAGAACACACATGCAATGGCACTAGATGTGGTTAATGAAAGAATACACATTTCAATGACAATGATTGTTCCATATTTGGTTTGTGAAAAGAACACACATGCAATGACTCTAGCTGTGGTTAATGAGAAGAACACACATGCAATGACATTGGTGGATCCATAGGTGGATTGTGAAAAGAACACACATGCAATGAACTCGGGTGGATCCATATGTGGTCTGTGAAAAGAACACACATGCAATGACACTGGTAGATCCATATGTGGTCTATAAAAAGAAAAGGCATGCAGTGACACTGGTGGATCCATATGTGGTCTATGAAAAGAATAGTCAGGAAATGAATCTAGATGTGGTTAATGAAAGAAAACACATTTCAATGACAATGATGGTTACATATGTGGTTTGTGAAAAGAACACACATGCAATGACTCTAGTTGTCGTTAATGAGAAGAACACACATGCAATGACATTGGTGGGTCCATATGTGGTCTCTGAAAAGAACACACATGCAATGAACTATGGTGGATCCATATGTGGTCTGTGAAAAGAATAGACATGAATTAACTCTAGATGTGGTTAATGAAAGAATACACATTTCAATGACAATGGTGGTTCCATATGTGGTTAATGAGAAGAACACACATGCAATGACACTGGTGGATCCATAGGCGGATTATGAAAAGAACACACATGCAATGAACTCTGGTGGTTGTTAATAAAAAACACATGCAATGACACTAGTGGATCCATAGGTGGATTGTGAAAAGAGCACACATGCATTGAACTCTGGTGGATCCATATACAATGACACTATTGGATACATGTGTGGGGTCTGAAAATAAGACACATTTCAATGACACTAGTGGATCCATATGTGGTTTGTCAAAAGAACATACATCAAGTGACTTTAGCTGTGGTTAATGTGAAGAACGCACATGCAATGACACTAGTGGATCCATATGTGGTTAATGATAACACGTATGCAATGACTCTATTGGTGGTTAATGAAAAGAACACACATGCAATGACACTGGTGGATCCATAGGTGGATTGTGAAAAGAACACACATGCAATGGCTCTAGTTGTTGTTAATAATAAGAACACACATGCAATGAGACTGGTGGATCCATATGTGGTATCTGAAAAGAACATACATGCAATGGCTCTGCTGGATCCATAAGTGGTCTGTGAAAAGAACACACATGCAATGACACGAGATGTGGTTAATGAAATAATACACATTTCAATGACAATGGTGGTTCCATATGTGGTTTGTGAGAAGAACACACATGCAATGACTCTAGCTGTGGTTAATGAAAAGAACACACATTTCAATGACAATGATGGTTCCGTATGTGGTTTGTGAAAAGAACACACATGCAGTGACACTAGTGGATCCATATGTGGTCTCTGAAAAGAATACACATGCAATGACACTGGTGGATCCATATGTGGTCTGTGAAAAGAATAGTCATGAAATGACTCTAGATGTGGTTAATGAAAGAATACACATTTCAATGACAATGGTGGTTCCAAATGTGGTTTGTGAAAAGAACACACATGCAATGACTCTAGCTATGGTTAATGAGAAGAACAAACATGCAATGAAACTGGTGGATCCATATGTTGTCTTTGAAAAGAACACAGATGCAATGAACTCTGGTGGATCCATATGTGGTATGTGAAAAGAACACACATGCAATGACACTAGATGTGGTTAATGAAAGAATACACATTTCACTGACAATGGTGGTTCCATATTTGGTTTGTGAAAAGAACACACATGCAATGACTCTAGTTGTGGTTAATGAAAAGAACACACATGCAATGACTCTAGTGGATCCATAGGTGGATTGTGAAAAGAACACACATGCAATGACACTAGTGGATCCATATGTGGTCTCTAGAAAGAACACACATGTAGTGACACCGGTGGATCCATATGTGGTATGTGAAAAGAATAGTCATGAAATGAATCTAGATGTGGTTAATGAAAGAATACACATTTCAATGACAATGATTGTTCCATATATGGTTTGTGAAAAGAACACAATGCAATGACTCTAGCTGTGCTTAGTGAGAAGAACACACATGCAATGACACTGGTGGGTCCATATGTGGTTAATGAAAAGAACACGCATGCAATGACTCTAGCTGTGGTCTGTGAAAAGAACACACATGCAATGACACTGGTGGATCCATATGTTGTCTATGAAAATAATATACATGAAATGACTCTAGATGTGGTTAATGAAAGAATACACATTTCAATGACAATGGTGGTTCCATATGTCGTTTGTGAGAAGAACACACATGCAATGACACTGGTGGATCCATAGGTGGATTGTGAAAAGAACACACATGCAATGAACTCGGGTGGATCCATATGTGGTCTTTGAAAAGAACACACATGCAATGGCACTAGATGTGGTTAATGAAAGAATACACATTTCAATGACAATGATTGTTCCATATTTGGTTTGTGAAAAGAACACACATGCAATGACTCTAGCTGTGGTTAATGAGAAGAACACACATGCAATGACATTGGTGGATCCATAGGTGGATTGTGAAAAGAACACACATGCAATGAACTCGGGTGGATCCATATGTGGTCTGTGAAAAGAACACACATGCAATGACACTGGTAGATCCATATGTGGTCTATAAAAAGAAAAGGCATGCAGTGACACTGGTGGATCCATATGTGGTCTATGAAAAGAATAGTCAGGAAATGAATCTAGATGTGGTTAATGAAAGAAAACACATTTCAATGACAATGATGGTTACATATGTGGTTTGTGAAAAGAACACACATGCAATGACTCTAGTTGTCGTTAATGAGAAGAACACACATGCAATGACATTGGTGGGTCCATATGTGGTCTCTGAAAAGAACACACATGCAATGAACTATGGTGGATCCATATGTGGTCTGTGAAAAGAATAGACATGAATTAACTCTAGATGTGGTTAATGAAAGAATACACATTTCAATGACAATGGTGGTTCCATATGTGATTTGTGAAAAGAACACACATGCATTGAACTCTGGTGTTTGTTAATAAAAAACACACATGCAATGACACTAGTGGATCCATAGGTGGATTGTGAAAAGAGCACACATGCATTGAACTCTGGTGGATCCATATGCAATGACACTAGTGGATCCATGTGTGGTCTCTGAAAAGAACACACATTTCAATGACACTGGTGGATCCATTTGTGGTTTGTGAAAAGAACATACATCCAGTGACTCTAGCTGTGGTTAATTAGAAGAACACACATGCAATGACACTAATGGATCCATATGTGGTTAATGAAAATAACGCACATGCAATGACTCTAGCTGTGGTTAATGAAAAGAACACACATGCAATGACACTGTTGGATCCATTGGTGGATTGTGAAAAGAACACACATGCAATGACTCTAGTTGTTGTTAATAACAAGAACACACATGCAATGAGACTGGTGGATTGTCGTGGTGGTGTCACGGCAGATGCCATGTATAGGCTAAAGGTGGGGACTAATACTCGCTAGGGGAATCCAGGGAGGGATAGTGAAGTGATTCTCCACACAAGAGCTTGTATTGATTTACTTCCAAGGTTACAAGTGCTCCTAGAGCTGTATTGGCAAGAGGAGGAAGAAGGAGCTCTCTTACTCTCACCCACAGATCACACCTGAAACCCTAGCTCAAAACTGAATCGTAGAGAGACCAACCCCTTCTACAGAAGCCCTAGCCCCCCTTTTATAGGGGAGGCTCGATTTCTGCCTAGGGCATACGTGGAGGCATATTCCTAAGAATATGCCTCCTCCCAAAGTGGTAAGCCCACCGGGGTGCTTTTTCCCCTGCGTCACACATGCTTTAGCTACGTGAGCCTCTGACGGCGCCCTCGTCAGCCGACACGGGCATCGTCACGCTTGTCGGCCACGCCCCGGTGGTCCTGTCCTTGCTCGCTTCTCTCAGGCAGTGCGTACTAGGGCTCCTTTTGACCAACGAGATTCCTTCCTTCTCCTAGAAGCTTGCTATGACCCGGATGATGGTTCATCCGGCCACACCCGTTCCTGCATACAGGTCACATTCACTTCCGACTTACTGCTTAAGTCGGATGAGACCTAGTTAGGCGAACGCCCCCATGTCCGGATTACCCCGTGATTCGGCCTGCCTTGAGGTGACCCGGCCAGCATCTGCTTTGGCCTTGCTGAACCTCGGCTAACTCGGCCTTTATACCCCGGCGTGACCCTACCCGGGGGTATCCCCCCAACATTAGTCCCCGAAGCTGGTGCGGTCTTAGCTGCCTTGGCCGCTAAGGCCATACCAGGTTCAATTTTGTGCCCCGGTCGTTGTTGCCGAGTTACCTCTGTACCCCGGACTGCTTGGATTTACGTTCCCTTCGCACATTTCAAGTTTTCACTTGCCGGCCGGGTTACCACAGTTCCATCCGGGTCTTGCTTCCTTCTCTCGTACGCTAACCCATGTGAAGGGTAATCATTATGTCGTATTATTTTAAGGGATGGTACAGTAACCGCCACAGTAATTGTCAGTTATCACTGTGCGCGGGTCACGTCACGCCTGCCTCCTCGTTTACCGCATCAGCGCGTCACGTCATAGGACTTTCTCCGCCCTGTGGCCCTCCGTGTGGCTCCTCACTGATTGGCCCGGACGGGTGATACACGGCCACAGCGTGTGGCCGGTCCACATGGTGCGATCCCACTCACCCCTGACGGGAGTGGTTAAATAGCGGAGGGGTGCGTCCCTTAGGATTTTTCCCCCTCCGCACCCCTCTGCCTGCTGCCATTCTTCTTCCTCTTCCTTGCGACCGCGCCGCCGCCAGCATCGCCAAAAAGCAGTGTCGCCGCCGTGCTTCTTCGTCGCCGCCACCGCGACGCGAATTTCTCGCTACGGGTCCGCGCCAGTCCCGGCCACTGTCCCCTGCCGCCTCCAGTGCCAGCGAGGGCCTCGAGGACCAGATGACTGAAGAGGAACTCATTGTTGCTGAGCAGGAGATGGAAGAGGACGCCGCGGCGGCAGACCGCGGTGCGTGGGCCGGCTCCTGGGTCTGCCAGGATGACCTAGACTGGCTCTACCGAACCAGGCGCATCCCTGCCGGCGTCGTCGCGCGTCTTCCTTCCAACGAACTGGCCCCCTCACCCAATCCGGGCGAGTTCGTCGTGTTTCTGTCTCATTTCCAACGGGGCTTCGGCTTGCCGGTGAGTGATTTTTTCCAGGACTGGCTCGGTACGTACCAACTCCAGCCACACCACCTTCTAGCCAACGCCATCACCTCTCTTTCTGCCTTTGCTTCTACGATCGAAGGCTACGCCGGACTATGGCCCACGAAAGAGCTGTGGATCCGGTTCTTCGGCCTTCGTCGCAACGTCATTCCCAACATCCACGCTGATCCGGAGGACAAGCGGCTCACTCAATTCGGAGCGGCCTCCATTTCACCCCGGCGATTTTCCGTTTTTCTCCGGGTCACCGGGCTAGAGTCCTGCAAAGGATGGGCCCGGACCTTCTTCTATGTCCGGAATACGGGCACCGAAGACTTGATCCGGTTGCTTCCCTACACTCTGGGTCCACCTAACCCGGACCTGTGGGATGTGATCCCCAAGAAGCCCACAGCCTTGGCCAACCAAGTGAGCAAAAGGTTCGCGGAACTAAAGGGGCTCGGGCTATGCAACGAGGATGCCATGATCACCTTTGTGCGTAACCGAATCTCACCCCTCCAGAAGCGCACCCACAAGGTGTGCGACATGAGCTACGGCCGTGATCCTAATCGGACCTCATCCTTCGAGCTGACCAACTCGGAGATTTATCACCGGGTTAAGGCTCTCTTCACCACTCACAAGGATTTTTCCACTGATTGGTCTTGGGGGATCGAGCATTTCTGCCGTGATCGGCTTCCTCCCACGGCAAGTTTCATGCTGCAAACTTAACCCGGACTAATTACATGTCAGTTATTGTTGCAATTTTTGACTCTTTTGTTCGCTCTTTTCCTCAGTAATTCCTTCAGCAGACCCTTGAGGACGGCACCGATCCGTCCCTCAAGTGGGCGCCGGACCGGGAGACTCCGGATGAGGAAGAGCCGGACCAGGAGATGTTCCTCCCTATGACCGGCGCCATGAAACGACCCACGGGTAAATCCTCTTCTATTAGAGATTGGCCCGATGATGAAGATGACTCGGAAATCGAGGTGATTGAACCTTTTGAGGCTGTCCCCCTTTCTTTTGCTTTTCTGCCATCAGCTCACCCCGGCGGTCATATTCACGAGGATCCCCCTCTCGCTACGGGCGAGCCTGTTCCGGTGGCAACGAAGAAGAAACGTGGGGCTTCTTCGAGTTCTTCCTCCGGACCCTCTCAGCCCGTTAAAAGGCGAAAGAAGTCCGGGGACAAGACTGCCCCCAAACCAGCAGGCAAGGCCCCAGCACGAAGGGCTCGGAAACCCAAAGTGGCAGAAACCTCGGATGCGTAAGTCCTTCTTTCCTTTGTGACTCGTTCTTCCTTATTTCGTCGTAATTTTTCTTCTGACGTTATTTGATTTCGCAGGGCTCCGGTGGAGGTCCCTCAAAGTGGATCCATCATCTCTTCACCTCTCCGGCCTAGCCCTTCACCCCATCGTGACGACGAGTCACGTCCGCTGAGCCCTATTCCGGAGGGCTCTGCGGCCGCTCCGGGTCATCCTGGAGCGGGGGAACCGGCCCAGCCGGAGCAACGGCACCCACCACCTCGGCAACACCACAACCAGCAGCCACTAAGGCTACCTCGACTCCAGCATCCGTTCCAGTACCAGCAGCCAAACCAGCACCATCTCCAATTCCGGCATCAGCACCCACTCCGGCTGCGAAAACATCAGCGCCGGCACCAAGTCCAGCAACGAGAGTACCAGCGCCCAGTTCCTCTGCATCTTCCGAATCTTCTCAATCTCTGAAGACCGCTGCTACGGCTTCTTCTTCCCAGCAAGCCAAGGGCAAGAAGATTCAAGACGCTGCCAAGCCCAGTGCTGCCGAGCCTGGGCAACGTACCCTCATATCGATGCTTCCTAAGAAAACAGCTGCTGCAAAGGACGCCCCTGCCGAGCCAACCGATGCCCAGCAGTTGGTCCTGCATACCAGCCCCACCCTTGCCTTGGTGGAGAGGAAGGAAGCCCATGCAAAGGGCTTGGTGACGCCCCATATGCCCACCGGAGAATGGTACCCCCCGAGCCTGATGGAATTTGTCATGAACTGGAATAAAGCAGAGGTAGTCCAGGAATCTGATCTCCCGGAAAAGTTCGGCCCCGCCGAGTTTTCCGCTCAGATGAATACCGCCGCAAAGGCCATTAACCTCGCTGGACGAATGATGGAGGTACTTCGTTTCTCCTTTGCAAATTGTAGATAATAACCATTAGTCCCCGAGCCTCCGGGGGAGTAACTTGTTACTCGGCCGGATGCTCTTTTATAGAACTAACGTAGCTCCATGATAACTTCTAATATGCACATACCTAGAGCCGGGTTAAGTTCCACTTGGCCCGGATTTTAGTACACTTCGAACATGCACACACCTAGAGCCGGGTTAAGTTCCACTTGGCCCGGATTTTAGTACACTTCGAACATGCACACACCTAGAGCCGGGTTAAGTTCCACTTGGCCCGGATTTTAGTACACTTCGAACATGCACACACCTAGAGCCGGGTTAAGTTCCACTTGGCCCGGATTTTAGTACACTTCGAACATGCACACACCTAGAGCCGGGTTAAGTTCTACTTGGCCCGGATTTTAGTACACTTCGAACATGCACACACCTAGAGCCGGGTTAAGTTCCACTTCGCCCAGATTTTAGTACACGTCGAACATGCACACACCTAGAGCCGGGTTAAGTTCCACTTGGCCCGGATTTTAGTACATGTAGAATATGCACTAGGCTGACTTAAGTTTCTGTATATCTTTTAGGTGACCACCAACTGTCGGAGTGCTGAATTCCAACGCTTGCTAGATACGCACAAGAATCTTCGCACGAAACAGGCTGCACTCATCGCGGAGTACGAGAAAAGGGGTAAATTTCTTTCTCATCCTTTCCTCAATTCTCTTCAACTTCGCTTGCCGAACTAATCTGATTGTTCGGTTTCCGCAGCTGGGGTGGAAGCTGAAAACAAAATAATGCGGAAGAACTTGGAGCAGATCAAGGGCACGTCCTTCTTGTCTGTCTTTACCGTGGTTTACATCGGCTTTCCTCCTTGGCTCACCAAACATTTATTCCTCGGCACTGCCGGGCCAACGCACTATTTCAGCATCGCTTGAAGATAGTGTGCCTGTGCCTGACGTGATGCTACATTTTCTCGAACAAGCAGGGCAGCACCAAGCCGAACTAAAGAAGAAAAATGATGAGCTCGCCCTCCTCCGGACCAAAGACGATGAGATAGCCAAGCTCAAGGCTGAGATGGCTAAAATGAAGGCGCAACACCAAACCCAGCTAAAAAAGGCTGGCCAGGACTACACCGAAGAACGCGAGCGCCTCAAACTCCAAAATGCTAAGGACCGTGAGCTTCTTCAGGAAGCCGGGGTCAAACTTGAGTCGGCAAATGCTGAGCTCGAGCAGCTTCGGAAGAGGCGTGAAGCTTGCACCAAGGAATTGACCCGGATTCACAGTCACATCTCACGTAATTTCTTTTCCTTTATCCGCCTTATTTCTCCGGGTTACTTCATATGTCTTGTTTTCTCAACTTTGTCCTTTGCCTTGTTTCCCAGGACATTTTCCAGAGGGTACTGCTATTGCAAGTGCTGCTGTCACCAATTTCCGCTGAGAAAGGGGTACTCTGGTCGCTCCTGAGGGTGAGAGCATTCCCTTTGACATGGAGGACCTGTTGGTCAGCCTGTCGTCTCGCGTGGAAATCATTAAGAACTACGATAGGGACCTCCTCGATGTTGCAGTCCGAGTCTTCAACGCCTTCTGGCCCGCCGATGATGCTCCAGAGAGAGTCACACAGCTCGCTGAAAGGCTTTAGGAAATCGAGACCCAGCTCGACCTCTGGCGAGAGTCCGTTGGACGTGCTGCAGCCGATACCATCCTTCACCACATTTTGACGTGGTATGAGAAGATAGATCTCAGCCTCCTCACACGCCTGCGCACCGGATCCAAATGGACGGATGACCCGGAGTGGGTAGCTCGGCGCCAGGCTTACGCCCACGGCCTCATCGAATATGCCCCCATTCACGAATGGACTGAGGGTCCGAGCTTCCTGGAAGTCGCAGGCGAAGAGGAAGTTGAGAACGTTGAAGATGACTCGGGTGAAGACGAAGAGGACACTGCCTCGGATATCGAAGAGGGCGATGATGATGCCGAACTTCCTCCCGCTGCTCCTTAAGTAAAAACACCTGAAAATTTATGAGATCCCCGGTATGCCGGGTGGAATTGTATTCCAAACACATGTGATATTTTGCTACTGAGTACTTATGTCGGATTAACTTGGGCGTAGTCCCCGAGTTTCTTGTTCTTGTTCATTCAATGTTTTGGCTCGGATCGTGTCTACCTTGATTCGGTTTTACAACTTACGAATCCGAGGTTGAAAGATTGTCTTAACAATACTGGGAAACTTTTAGACTTAGCTCATAAATAAAACTGTATAACAATTTGAAAATGAATACGAGGTTAGTCCGAAACATAAACGTCAGCTCGAATAAATTCTTTTCCTTAGTCGTTTTTCATGTGCTACGCAATTCCAAACTTGTTCTCTTGCTTGCCATGAAGCCAATTCTTGTTGGACAGCAGCAAGTCGAAGAGTTGGGTTTTTGGTGCTCACACACTACTAATCCGAGTTAAGTAGAATAACTTACTCCAGTGGACGCGTAGAAAATAACAAACATTATTAAGGCAGTCTCGGAGTTACTGCTCGAGGTGCCAACATTTCATTGATAAGTTCATTGCCGACATACATACCGACATATGAGATAACCCGGATACATACACTTCTTAGCTAGGTGTAAAAAGGCCGAAGTAGAGCTATGTTCCATGGTCGCTTAGATTCCTCTCCAGACATGTCCGCCTTGTTCTTTTCCTGTGGCCTTGCATCTATAAAATAGTAAGAATCGTTGTGCAATGCTTTGCTCACGATGAACGGCCCTTCCCATGGCGGGATAATTTATGCATTCCAGTAGTACGTTGTACCAACCGGAGCACCAGATCGCCTTCCTGAAAGACTCGGGGGCACACTTTCCAGCTATGATAGCGTCGAAGATTTTGCTGATATATGGCGGATCTGGACAGTGCTAGTTCTCTCGCTTCTTCCAGCAGATCAACATCATTTTGTCGGGCTTCTTGCACTTCGGCTTCTGTGTATTGGGTGACCCTAGGCGAATCATGCTCTATGTCGGCTGGTAATACAGCTTCTGCCCCATATACCAGAAAGAACGGCGTATAGCCTGTTGATTGATTCGGAGTTGTTCTTAAACTCCACAGTACCGCTGGTAGTTCTTCTATCCAGCACCCCGCTGATCTTTGCAGCGGCTCAATGAGCCGGGGTTTTATCCCGGATAATACTAATCCGTTGGATCTTTCCACTTGCCCGTTCGATGCGGGGTGGGCTACCGAAGCTACGTCCAGCCGGATCCTCTTATCCCGGCAGAAACGAGCGAATGCTCCTTCCGCGAAATTTGTGCCATTATCAGTTATGATACTGTGTGGATAACCGTACCTCAAGATGATATCTTTGAGAAACGTTACGGCCGTAGCTCCATCACATTTTCTTATAGGCTTCACCTCAAGCCACTTCATAAACTTGTCCACCATTACCAGAATGTGGGTCATATTTCCCCTTGCTGGTTTGAACGGGCCAACCATATCCAAGCACCATACGGCAAATGGCCAAGTGATTGGGATGGTCTTGAGTTCTGACATTGGCATATGTGTCTTGGTAGCGTACCTCTGACAACCATTACATTTTCTCACCAGATATTCTGCTTGCTCTAAGGCATTTGGCCAGTAGAATCTGTGTCGGAAAGCTTTTGCTACCAAGGCTCGGGATGAGGCGTGATGCCCGCATTCCCCCTGATGTATATCTCGGAAGATTTCAAGCCCTTCTTCCGGGTCAACACACCGCTGGAGGACATTGGTCACACTTCTTTTGTATAACCCGGAATTGATGATCGTGTAGGCCTTTGCCCTCCTCTGTGTTTGCCTGGACAGCACCTCCTCAGTGGGTAACGTTCCATCCTTCAGGAATTGAATTATAGGCAGTGCCCAAGCCGGTATTGGCCGCACGGGGAACACGTCCTCGTCTATCTCCATCTGATCCACCGGCATAACTTCAACCGGACCATGCTGAGCAGTCCCCGGGTCTTGCGAAGCAGTTCCCGGGTTTGCCGAAGCAGTCCCCGGGTTTTGCGCACCACTTCCCGTGTCCACGTCCATGGGCACAGCTCCGGATTCTATGTCCTCCGGGACGTAGATTGACTCAGATTCTGGGGATGGCCTGATGGATGGTTTCTTGAGGTGCTCTAATGCTACACCCGGTGGAATTGCTTGTCTGGTTGACCCGAGCTTTGACAGCATGTCGACAGCCTCATTTTCCACCCGGGGTACATGATGAAATTCGCATCCCACAAAGTAACCAGAAATCTTCTGGACATGAAATCTGTATAGTGCCATGTTTGGATCAAGGGCGTCCCACACTCCGGACACTTGCTGCACCACCAAATCCAAGTCGCCAAAGCATATGATCCGACGTATACCAATTTCTTTTGCTACCTTGAGCCCATGCACAAGTGCTTCATACTCAGCGACATTGCTTAATGCGGTGAAGTGGATCTGCAGCACATATTTCAACTGGTCCTTCTTTGGCGACGTGAGTAACACTCCGGCACCTAGCCCGGTTTTGGTTTTTGATCCGTCAAAGTGCATTCGCTAATAGTTCGGATCAGGAAGCGGTGGTTCGTACTGCACCTCGGCCTAGTCCACGAAAAAGTCCGCCACAGCTTGAGACTTGATGGCTTCTCTCCGGTCATATTGCGGAGCATAATGAGCTAGCTCAATTGCCCATTTTGCAATTCTGCCGCTTGCATCCTTGTTACTCATTATCTCGGATATGGGGGCCTCACATATGACCCGGATGGGATGCTCCTCAAATTAGTGCTTCAGTTTCTTGGCGGCCATGTACACGCCATATGCCACTTTTTGATAATGTGGGTAGTTCTGCTTTGAGGTTGACAACACTTCACTCAAATAATACACCGGCCTTTGCACCGACTTACCTTCCTCATCGCGCTCCACCACTATCACTTCACTTACAACTCGGTTGGTTGCGGCTATATAGAGTAACATTGGCTCCTTTAATAGTGGTGAGGCTAGCACGGGTGCCGTGGCTAACATTTTCTTTAGGTGGGCAAAGGCTTCATTGGCCTGTGGTGTCCAAATGAACTTATCCGACTTTTTCATGAGTTGGTAAAGAGGCAAAGCCTTTTCTCCCAACCGACATACAAACCGACTTAAAGAGGCCAAGCAACCTATGAACTTCTGGACATCGTTAAGACACTTCGGCAGTTCCATTCGTTCGATGGCCCGGATTTTGGTTGGATTAACCTCGATACCTCGGCTGGAGACGAGAAAACCGAGCAATTTTCCAGCCGGGACACCGAAGGTGCATTTTTCTGGGTTAAGTTTTATCCGGAACCTTCTTAGGTTTGCAAACGTTTGCCTGATATCATCAAGGAGCGTTTTGCTTTCCTTGGTCTTGATAACCACATCATCCATGTACACCTGTACATTTTGACCTATTTGGTCGTGCAAACATTTTTGCATACACCTCTGGTACGTTGCCCCTGCATTACGTAAACCAAACAGCATGGTGTGATAGCAATAAGCCCCATACGGGGTAATAAACGCAGTCTTTATTTGATCATCCGGATTCAGAGGTATCTGGTGGAAGCCAGAATAAGCATCAATGAATGACAACAATTCACATCCAGCAGTTGAGTCTATGACCTGATCTATTCTTGGCAGTGGAAACGGATCTTTCGGACACGCCTTGTTCAGGTTCGTGTAATCGATACACATGCGCCAAACCACTGCCACGTTCGGGTCATCCTTCTTCTTTTCCACCAGCACCGGATTAGACAGCCAATTCGGGTAAAGAACTTCCATGATAAATCCTGCAGCTAGCAACCGAGCTATCTCATCTCCAATGACTTTTCTCCTATCTTCGGCGAAGCGGCGGAGAGGTTGCTTCACCGGCTTGGCTCCGGGTCTCACATTCAAAGAGTGCTCGGACAACTCCCTCGGAACACCTTGCAAGTCCTGTGTGGACCAAGCAAAAATGTCCCGATTCTCACGGAGGAAGCTGACGAGCTCGCTTTCTTATTTATCACTTAGCCTGGCACCAATTATTACGGTGCGCTATGGGAACATGTCATCAACGGGAACCTTCTTGGTATCTTTCGTGGCCTAGAAAGAGACAGTTCCATGCGGGTTACTCAGCGCCGGCATATACTGCTGCGCAGACTGAGCCAATGCCGCCACCTCTTGAATTTTTCTTTTTTCCTGCGCGATCACAAGTGACTCGGCTAAGTTTGATCCGGCCGACGCACACTCCATCGAACGTCGGAAGTCCCCAGCAATGGTAATCACTCCGTTTGGTCCGGGCAATTTCATCTTCAAGTAGCTGATATGACAACTTGCCATGAACTTGTTCAGCGCTGGCCTTCCGAGCAATGCATGATACGCGCTTTCTAAGTTCACCACTTCGAACTCCAGATTTTCGGTTCGGCAATTATCCCTCGTGCCGAACAAGACGTCGACCCGGACCTTGCCTATGGGCTCGCAAGAAATGCCGGGCACAATGCCATGGAAAGTTGTCCTCGTGGCCTGGAGCATGTTCTCCGAGATACCCAACTTGCGCATTGTGTCTGCATACATGATATTTATGCTACTGTCGTTGTCGATCAGTACCTTGGAGAACCTTACATTAATGCTAGGTCCAATGAACGTAGGATCTAGCACCAACGCATACGAACCAGGACTCGGCATGAGCTTGGGATGATCCCTAATGCTCTAGGTAATTTCCTGATCGGACCAAGGCATGTACCTCGTCACTGTAGGCATTACTGCATTCACCTCCATATGCCTAGGCTGCAAGCTTTTTCTATCAGTTTCCTCTATGGTGAATACACAGTAGCTCTGGTGATGCTCCCTGTACTCGTTTCTCCCCTCATTTCCGGGGTGCATCTGATCCGGCTGATGCTGATTTTCTACCTGATGCAATGCATCCCTTCTTTCATTGTTATCATACCTCGGCGGAGGGGGAGGCAACATTAGCTGTTGCGTGTTCGCTCCAGAGAGCAATCGCTGCCGGGGTAACTCCTGCCGAGGCTGATCATTCCGGGGTGCCTGAGCATTCCTCGAACCACCTTGCTCGATCTTGCGCATTCACTCGCATTGCCTCGTCGTATGACCCGCTGGGTTATTCGGATTTGGCGTGTGAAACTTACACGGCTGGTCCAACATCGACTCGTAAGTATACCTCGGACGGTCTTTCCTTTCTTGCCACTGCTTCTTTTGTTCCGGTGTCCAAGTTTTCTTCCCATCGTTCTTGGAGTCCATTGACCTCCAGTTTTCTGGCGCTGGCTACCCCCTGCTCCGGGTTGATCTTGATTCACAGCTGCAACTTGGTGCGAACCGTACCGGTGGTCCGGTCTATCATCTCTCCTTTTTCCTCTGTAATCATTCCTCTGGGATGATCCGGATCCATCCCTCTGATAGTACTCATCGCTTGACTCGTTTGACGCGAGCCTTGGTTGGGTCGGATCACCCAACGCATACGAATCTGCAATCCGGATCATTTCTGCCAACGTAGCTGGCATTTTCCGTTGCAACTTCATCCACAGCTCGCTTCCATATCTACACCCCTGTGCAAACCATGCTATGGCATGTGATTCTATCACGCCCTCGCATGAGTTTCTCACGGTACACCACCGGGTCAAAAACTCTCGGTCTGTCTCATTGGGTCTTTGCTTGCACATAGCTAGGGTCTGTGGCCTATTTGGCCTTTGATACGTACTCGAAAAATTGCTGATGAACATTTCCTCGAAATCTATCCAGCAGTTGATGCTTCCTGGTGGCAAATTGTTCAACCATACCCTTGCCGGGCCTTCCAACATCTGGGGTACATACCGTACAGCCCATCTCAGGTTGCCTGTGGCAATTTTTACAGCCGTAGCATAGTTTATCAGCGAATCCTCTGGCTTGGTACTACCGTCATAGGTCTTGGTGCCCCTGGGCAGCTGAAAGTTCGGTACAGGTGGCTCTTTCATGATCCGGGGTCCAAAACATGCTGGACCCGGTGGACCTTGACATTCAATCTGTTCCGACCTATACAGTCGATCCAGTTTCAACCTTGCATCGTCCGGCATCAAATCCCTACTTCCCAATCTCGACCCTATCACATGATAGTCCGGTCTCGGGTATCCCGCATTTTCCATCTCCGAATCACCGTCGTTATACCGGTTTTGCTCTTGCGGCGCACCTTTCTGTTGCACACCTCGGCCGGCACTGTGCTCTTGCCTTGGCATGTTCCGCTGCTGCGGTTGTCTTGCTCCAGCTGAGTTTTGCTGCCCGGCATTGCCGTTGACAACGTTCCCTTGATCGGCATTGCCTTAGTCGCGGTTACTTCGCCTCGGCTCACACTCCGTCGATCATCATTTTTCTGCGCTTCTTTTTCTTTTCCTGCCCGTGTCGGGTCATACAGGACAATCTGTTTGTTCCGTCTGGCCGAGGTTACCACCTCCTCTCTCCTTGGACCACCATGAGGGGACGATGCGGCTCCAGCGGATTTCTTCGGGTTACCCACCGCCGAATGGACGATCTTGGAGGCTCCAGCTCTCTCCGGGTTTGCCCTGAGCAGTTCCTCGTTTTTCCTATTTGCAATCCGAACCAGCTCGTTAACCCGATCTTGTTGCCTTTGCCGGGCTTCACCCGTCAATCCCTCTAACTCGGACGCAGCTGCATCCGCTGCTCTGAGGTTCTTGGCCGGGGTACTATACCTCGGCAGCCCCACGGACAAACAGTTTTCTGATTCCTCGATTCCAGCATCACCTTCTCTGTTCATCTCGCTCATGAGATTTCTCCCTTTGACTTTTACATTATCGACCTTGTTCGCCTTGGCGTACTCGCGCAGCGTCATGTTCAACGACTCCTGGGCCGCGGCTATTTTCTTTGCGCCCTCTAGTATTTTCTGCCTAGTTTCTTCTAGCTCGGCCAGTGCACGAGCCGGATCTACCGCTGCTACTACAGGGTTTGCCAAGCTATCCATTGCCTCTCTCAACACGTTTTCCGGCCTCTCTAGCGGAGGACCTCTACCTTTCCTTGGTGCCTTGGGCGTTACCTCCGGATCTGGCGTCGGATCTTTGCTCGCACCTGCACCTGGCGCTGTCATCATTACCTCTGCATGGTCCGGGGAACGAGCGATACGCTCCCCACGAGCCACAGTGAGGGACGGTTCGCCTGCTTCGATGACGTGGCGCGGATGAACGCTAGACACGTCCACCGCAACATAGACCTTGTGTGCACCGAGCTTGAAGAAGACACCGTTGCGCGGGAGAGGGCGCGTGCCGAAGCAGCCTGCCTTGTCGCTGACGAAGTCTCGCGCTCCAAAGCGCTGAACGAGCCCGGAGACGATGCGCTCTCCGGTGGCGATGAAGTTTCCCGTCTGGATTTTGACCCCTGCTAACGCCGCTAGCCCCACGGTGGGCGCCAACTGTTGTGGTGGTGTCACGGCAGATGCCATGTATAGGCTAAAGGTGGGGACTAAAGCTCGCTAGGGGAATCCAGGGAGGGATAGTGAAGTGATTCTCCACACAAGAGCTTGTATTGATTTACTTCCAAGGTTACAAGTGCTCCTAGAGCTGTATTGGCGAGAGGAGGAAGAAGGAGCTCTCTTACTCTCACCCACAGATCACACCTGAAACCCTAGCCCAAAACTGAATCGTAGAGAGACCAACCCCTTCTATAGAAGCCCTAGCCCCCCTTTTATAGGGGAGGCTCAGTTTCTGCCTAGGGCATACGTGGAGGCATATTCCTAAGAATATGCCTCCTCCCAAAGTGGTAAGCCGACCGGGGTGCTTTTTCCCCCGCGTCACACATGCTTTGGCTACGTGAGCCTCTGACGGTGCCCTCGTCAGCCGACACGGGCGTCGTCACGCTTGTCGGCCACGCCCCGGTGGTCCTGTCCTTGCTCGCTTCGCTCAGGCAGTGCGTACCGAGGCTCCTTTTAACCAGCGAGATTCCTTCCTTCACCTAGAAGCTTGCTATGACCCGGATGATGGTTCATCCGGCCACACCCGTTCCTGCATACAGGTAAAACATTCACTTCCGACTTACTGCTTAAGTCAGATGAGACCTAGTTAGGCGAACGCCCCCAGGTCCGGATTACCCCGTGATTCGGCCTGCCTTGAGGTGACCCGGCGAGCATCTGCTTTGTCCTTCCTGAACCTCGGCTAACTCGGCCTTTATACCCCGGCGTGACCCTACCCAGGGGTATCCCCCCAACATGGACCCATATGTGGTCTCTGAAAAGAACAGACATGCAATGACTCTGGTGGATCCATATGTGGTCTGGGAAAAGAACACACATGCAATGACTCTGGTGGATCCATATGTGGTTTGAGAAGAGAACACACATGCAATGAACTCTGGTGGATCCATATATGGTCTGTGAAAAGAATAGACATGAAATGACTCTAGATGTGGTTAATGAAAGAATACACATTTCAATGACAATGGTGGATCCATATGTGGTTGGTGAAAAGAGATTTGCCCTCTCTCTCGGTCACAAATCTCACAAAAGCCCAAACGTGTGCTCACTCTAGGTGCTACGCCCTGATTGGCTGACACAGATATCACGCGGATCGTCTCCACCAATCGTTGATCCTATGTGATCCAACGGGCAGGTTAACCCCTCCCTTCTCCACTTTTTTTATTCATGGTATATCCGTGCCACTGATACTTTACCTCCATAAACAAGTGAAAATACATCTATCTAAATAAAATAAATGATCATATTTTGAAGAAGCTATCGTCTTCGTCTTCCGGTTCGTCCTCATCTTCGTCAATGCCATGGTCCTTGCCATTTCCGCCGTCAGTGTCCTCCTCTGATGACTCGACACTGCCCCCTTCCTCGAATAAGCGTGTTATCTCCTCGTCAAAGTCATCCTCCTCCTCCTCTTCATAGTCCCATGGGTCCATGTCACTCTCCTCCTCTTCTGCCTCCAACCAATCGATGAACGCCTCCTCGTTGGCCGAGTCGGACTCGTCCAAATAGCTGTCTCCTCTCTTCTTCCTGGTCTTCTTCTTGTTCCTCTTCTTGTCCGTACTCGCCGGTGCAACACGCGCCCCCGTGATGGCTGCTTCTTTGCCCTCATCCGTCATTGCAGGTACCCCATGCTCCTCCTGCACGGCCGGTATGAGCTTCGATGTTGCGGTGTCCTCGAGTGCTGATGTCGATGGATCCTGGCGCGGTCGGACTCGACGTGCTTCCTCAACAGGCAACTCGCGAGCGCGGACGATGTAGCGAAGAGCCGGGGATGCAGGACAGTCAATGGATGGCTTGGACCTGCCATTGCCACGGCGAGGGGGCATCGTGCTCGAGGTAGTTGTTCCAAATGGTCGATGGTGGGTACACGGAGTGGGATGCTGATCTGATCAAGGATGAGCATCAGTTTCATGTGTCGTGTTCACGCATGCATTTGTTGATTATCAAAAAAACAGAAGTAATATCTCGCGTACTGGACATAATTTGATCACAACAAAAGTGGCACAGCGTATTATAGACTCGTAAATATCTTGTGCGTGCCTGTCGACGTGGAGTTCGACGTGCCAACGTGATCGTGCAACAGTTGCACACGTCATTGCCCCATCAACACGTGACACACGCATGCGGGATGTGCGCGCCGATGCCCGTGATGTCCACCAGCCTCGCACTCCTCTTATTATATACTGGATTTTAGGCGGCGCCAAAGACCATTGAACTGTTCATCGCAATAAAGACAAGTCCCATGGATTCCCTACCCCTGCCTCCCTGGCTTCTTTGAGATGGTAGACCGTACATGGTGGTCTTATATAATAGTAGTAGTACTACTGGACCACGGCTTGTACTCTTTGACTCTTCCCCCCACACTAATCACTATCTTCTTCCTCCTATCGCCGCCACCCTCACCCTACAAGCCATGGCTCCCCTGAGGAGAGACCGTTCGACGATCCTCACAGAGAAAAGGGAGAGATCTCGCCGCGAGGCACTTCTTGCTCTACTAGCCGCTCAAGCCCCCCTCTCACCGAGGCCCAATATCCCCCGACAATGGCGCTGAATGTTCTAGCAGGCGAGGGCTCCACCTAGTACGGTCTTCTTGTTCTACTTCTTCTCCATCTCCCTCTCCATCATGATCTTATTCAGGTTCTTCTTGTTTTTCTTCTTCTTCTTGCTCTTCCTCGTCTACGTATTACAAGCCGGCCGTGGAGACATAATCCACCACGATGGAGTCGCTGCAGGAGCCGTTCGGCCCCGTTCCACGACTCAGCAAGGTAGCAAATTTCCACATTGTTATTTCATTGAGTTATGATGTGGATTTCTTAGATCGTGTCCGCCCCGCATTGGTTTTTCTTCTTCTTTTGCGAGTTGTATTAGTTTCCATGAATATGACTGGATCTCTTGGTCTTTCCTTAATACCACTGTTCATAGATGCACTATGGATTTTTTGTGATTAGGATTAGTTTATCGTGGTCATGAATAGATCTCTAGGTCCATTTTTAACACTGTGGTCAATAGATTCAACGGGGATTTTTTTGATCTGTATTAGTATTCACCTGGAACCTAGAGTGTAATTATAGAATTTCTATTTCAATTAACATGAACGATGCAGCGATCGAATGCCGAGTACCGTGACAAGGTGGCCGTGATCAGTGCCAAGATTGACAACCAACATGAGCTTGCACGCTCCCTCACCCAAGATAATGAGAGTCTACGCAAGGAATTATCTGTGTAGAAGGAGATCTTGCTAGATTTTGCACGTGACGTTGTGAGGCTACAGAAAGTGCTCGACCATAACTTGAACATGCAAGAACATGCCATCAAGATAATCAACGAGCTCATGGAAGAGAATAAGAATCTCGTGGAAAGGTGCACTCTCCTGCAGGACGAAGTCACCGAGGTACTCAGAGGACGCGTCGAGGAAACCAAGGCTACCATCCGAGCCTACCATGATAGGAACCGTTGCCTGGATGCAGTGAAAGAGATGAAGGAGGACATGAGCAGAGGGATCACCGTACTCGAGGGTGTTCAGAAAGAGAACGAGGAGCTAAGGGCTTGTCTGGAGGCGTATCGGAGCAATGCCCAAGTCTGATTCCCTTTAGAGGGGACACGAATATCAGTTCGTGCTCCACTCCTTTTGTAATGTTTACGGTTCAAGGAGCAATGCCCAAGTCTGCTTCCCATTATAGGGTGCAATAAGAATCCTAGGGCAACTCCTTATCTATCTGGACATGTGTTGGTGTTCATGTTCATGAATGGACACCATGTGCTCTTTCCATTATGTATCTGGACATGGTTTCTGCATTATGAGTTTGCCACTAGCCCACTACTATTTGATGATATTGGGAAAAACCCACAGCACACTAAACTGTAGATAAACCTTATTTGTCTTTGAAATTGAAATTATGACTATGCCACTAGTCGATTCATAAAATGTTGATTAGTCCTAGATTGCTTCTTCCATGAAATTATGACAGTGCCACTAGTCGATTTAGTTAATTATGGAAACTAACCAGCTTGTCCTCGTGAACTGAACAAACCATACTATGTATTTTTGTTGCAGGGAAAGAGGCGAAAGCTCGACCAGGACCTGGCGACCTGGCTAAATGACAAGATAGCAATCCAAAGGGAGAAGCAGAATTCCCAAAAACTAGCCTTTGACCACCTGCGCGCTGAACTCGCGGTCCTTTCTGATAAGTGCAAGAAACTGAAGGAGTTAAACATCGGCTGGGCGAAGCTTCACAGTGAAGGTTGCACCTCGGCTAGGAAGCAGACGAAGATCATGAAAGGGATTTTGAAGGAAAATCGTATGGCTACGGACTAACTTCTCGAATCCGTGACGGAGCGCTGAAACCTACGGCTGGCGCACGACAAAGTACTGAAGGAGCTGGCCGATCTTAGGGAGGAAAACAAGCAGCTCTGGGCCAGGCTTGCTTGAACCCAACATATGTCTATTTAGTACTGAACTGCCTGGTTTATCCTCTGAGTGGTGATTTTGTAAGCGTGAACTTAACTCTATGCACGATATGTGTGTTCGTCTGAAATTAATTTGCTCGAGGATTGAGTTCGGCTTAGTTAAGAAAGCGCAACTGCAAGTCTTACAGTTAACTAGTTTCAGGCATTGGCACAACATAAATTATTCATCTCGAATTTACTTTATCCTCTGTAGTCTGTCCTTGTTCACCTTCGCGCGCCTTCTTCAGTTCCTTCAACAGATCCGCAATGCAGCACTCTAGCTTCTTCTTGTCTTCCCTGAGCTGATCCCTCTCTTTTTCTGCATTATGAATCAGCAACATGTGACTATCCTAAAGCTTCTTTGTAGTTCCAACAACCAAGCTCCCATTGATTCTGTCAGTTAGCTCTAACTGCAAAATCTCGATTTCTTGTTCCAGCTCCTTATTTCGTACTGACAGCTTGTAATTTTTTTTCAGCTGCATGACAAGCATAAGTAAATCTCCTTGACCTTTCCAACTCATACATCTCCCATAACTGTGCCAAACATTTCTTAAGTGCATCTGGCCAATCAAGATCCGCCCACTCTACTTCTTTACACACCGGGCCAACCTAAAAACACACACACTATAGTGTTATGAACATACACGATACATTTTACTTCATGTCACTGTTGCACATAATGTAAACAAACCTGATTTGTATAGCCCAAAAATCGTCTCCCAGTGTTACTGCCTTCGAATGCAACATATCTCCTCAGTTTTAGCCCATGGTCACATGTCACTTCTCCATCGAGATCTAGGCCCTCCCATTCGGAGTCATAGATCGTCCGTGGTACCTATAGGTAAATGCAAAGCTGGAATTGAACATGATTGCATGCACATATGGAGCTCAGATCAAGAGATTTTCCATTGCCTAACCCTAGCCCGAGAAAACATAGGAACTCACATCATGGAAGGAATACTCGATGTCAGAGAGAAGGTTGTCGCTGCTCGACAGGTTGTCCTCGTCGTTCAAGGACAGCATGGCGAATGTGTCATCGCCAGTGATGGCGTCGGCACCGGTGAGGAGAGAGAGAGCAGCCCTTCTACCGCTACAACAGTGACTAAATTGGCATGTTACAATAGTTTAATGGATACCATGCCCTTTTTGTGGATTACTGTCTCCTGCCTAATATGGATTCTCTTCATACAATCTTATTTCAAATATTAAACCTGTACTCCCTACATCCCAATTTCATTGCCTAACGAAAACATACCAGTATATTACATCATCTAAAGAAACAAAATCGTGTCAACTACAAGGTACTTATGCATCACTTGTTTAGTCATGGTTTCACAAAACATTATATTACAATCTCTCAACAAACATAATCACATCATGGATTCACAAAACATCACATTACAATCTCTCAACAAACATAATCACAGAAATAAGTATATTACATCAACTCAAGAAACAAAATCATGTCGACTACAAGGTACTTACGCATCACTTGTCCAGTCATGGTTTTGCAAAACATTACATTACAATCTCTCAATAAACAAAATAACAGAAACAAGTATAGTACATCATCTCAAGAAACATAATCATGTCAACTACAATGTATTTATGCATCACTTGTCCAGTCATGGTTTCACAAAACACTACATTACACTGTCCAAACAAACATAATAACAGAAACAAGTATGGTACGTCATCTTAAGAAACATAATCATGTCAACTACAATCTACTAATGTCTTATTACAACAATGATGGTTTCAGTGAGTGACATGTCCGAAAATCTCAACAGCTTGCACAACATTATATCGCAATCTCTCAATAAACATAATCACAGAAACACGCTCTAAATGCAACAGCAGTCAATATTATAAATACAGGCAGGGGAACCCCGCGGTCCATATGACAAGCCTAGGGTAGAAGCTCTCATCATATCTCATCAACGTCGACCACCTCATTATGTTCAGCCACTACAGGGGCCTCTACATCCACTATAACCTGTTCAACAACATTAGAAATGGTACCAAGGAAGAACACCTTCCTGGTTCGCTTCTTTCATCGCATAATCTGCATAAGATCTTCAGTATACAAAACATCTATGAATTGCTGCTTCTTATGATGCCACCACCGGATTTGTGCCATCTGCTTAGGGCTAATACTAATTTCCTTACCGATCATCTCTCTCATTTCATCAAGAGTTATGTTTTTGCAATCGACAGTGATCTCCACAGTACATGATGAAACTAGCTTATTAACTCCCTCATCAAGTTTTGCCATGTATGAATCCACCTCTATGTGTATACTGAACTTATCTAGATCAGCATCTATTTGTCCGTATTCTCTAGGAGCAGAAGCTCTGGCAGCAAGATCTCCAACATCTGCATACATATCATCAATCATCACTTCAACTTTCACCTTACGATCAGCTGTACAACACTCCCAAACCATCTGAAGCTCATGGGAGTGCTCAATTTGTTGATAGATATCATTCATGTTGCGCCACACCAATTTTTTCCTCTATCTAGAACCCCAGGGAATCCTAGCGGCAAGCATATCTACCAGCTGCAAAACAGACACAACCTCTTTGCAATTCATAAGCAGATGCACATCTTGCCCAAACACAACCCTCTCGCTATCGAACATGAACTGTGAACTCATATAGGTCCCTTGTATCAAAGTTATGCCTAATTTGATTAAAAAGGGGAACTTTTCAGTTCATTCGATTCTATTATGCCGTAACTAATCTACTTGTAAGATAAGGCACAAATAAGAAAAATTCACCTCTCTCTCTTCTCCCGAGTTTTTTCTTCAAGATATGGGTGCCACATCCGCCCACCGGAGCCGAACAATCCACCGTTGGCCTTGCTTTTCTCTTCAACCCGCTGCTCATAGGTACCTTGGGAGCAGAATCCTTGCTGACCTCCCCGCTAACCAGGGCTGAAGACCTCGCCGCTACTTCGTGTTGAGCCCTAGACTTTGGCCCCCGACGGACCCGAATCAGTCAGCGACATAGCTACAACCTTCGCCTTGCAAGACATGTTGGGCCACCGCCATCGGATTCAGTGTCGGGGGAGGGAGAAAAAAGGTCCTCCACCGCTGGTAGTCAGGGTCGGGGAAGGGAAGAAAAGGGACCGCCGCCGCCGCAGCAAGATTCAATGTCGAGAGTTAGGAAAGTATAGTAATGGATTTGCCCCTACAACACGTGCATGGTGGATAAGAAGAGTGACCGGCGAAGAAGGGGCACAACAGGAACTAGTGTAACGGAATATCCTGACTTAACGGGCATGATTTGAAAATATTGGGTTTGGCCATCATTCACTCGAAACACCCCTCTCAGCAATTGGTGCCCAACTTTTCGAATCGCGGTGATTAAAATCAACTCGGGTACCGCGTTGCCTGGGCGCCCCAACTTTCGTGCCGCAAAATGATATTCTCCTCCATAAGGACTATCGTGGCAAGCCGTAAGAATGGCCTTTGTCTCGTGCTCGGGTACACATTCCGGATTATCCCATCTATAACATGCCTGCATAAGTAAGGGTCATCCCAAAAGCAATGTTTTAAATCATTAAAACAATTATTTCTTTGATTGTAATCCATTCCTTTTGGTAAAAACTTGCCTACAAGAAAATTAGCATACTCTGCAAACCAAGGATCGCGAGGTTCTATAACTGCAAGGTATTCTCCTAGCAAAGATTCATTAATAGGAATGGGATCCTCTATGATTCCTTACATCCGTGATAGATGGTCGGCAACCGGGTTATCCTTTCCTCTCCTATCTACTATCTGTAGGTAATATTCTTGTAGTAGCAAGACCCATTTAATTAGACGGGGCTTCGCATCTTTCTTAGCTAGGAGGTGTCTCACATTAAATTATTTCTCGGTTGTATGAACTATTACTTTTGAGTTGATAGTATAAATGAAGGGAATATGCCCAAGAGGCAATAATAAAGTGGTTATTATCTTATTCCATGCTTATGATAAATGTTTATTTTACATGCTATAATTCTATTGATCGGAAACGTCAATACATGTGTGTTTAATAAACAAAAAGGGTTCCTAGTTATGCCTCTCTTATAGACTAGCTTGTTGATTAACAAGATGATCAAGGTTTCTTGATCATGGACATTGGATGTTGTTAATAACGAGGTCACAACATTGGTGGAATGATGTGATGAACATTCATCCGAAGTATAGCATTACGATCAAAGTCATTATGTTTATATTGCTATAACACTATATGAAGTAATCTTTATCCTTAGACCATGAGATCATGTTAATTGCTAACACCGGAAGAGTATTTGGATAACATCAAATGTCACACCGTAACAGGGTGACTATAAAGATGGGTTTAGTGCTACGAAGGTGTTATGTTGAGGCTCATGGATCAAGAGTGGAATTTGTCAATCCCGATGACGGATAGATATACTCTGGGACCTCTCGGTGATATCACATTAAGATAGCTTGCAAGCAAGTGATGTGATCACTAGAATGTTATATCATGGGAACGAGAAAAGAGTGCATGTCGGTAACGAGATCAAACTAGGTATGAAGATACCGATGATCGAATCTCGGACATGTAATATATCGCGAGACAAAGGGATTTAGTTACAAGCGTTAAAGGTTCTCACGATCACAGAAGTCATCGTTGAATGTGTAGGAGTCAGTACGGATCTCCAGGTCCCGCTGTTGATTATTGATCGGAGAGGGGTCTCGATCATGTCTGCATTATTCGCGAACCGTAGGGTGACACACTTAAGGGATACCGACACCGTTTGGAGCAAATATGTTTCAGATAAAGATTTAAGAAAGCGCTGGAATTATTTCAATAGGCACCGAAACTGTTTCGGGTGAAATTGCTGAAATTGGTTCTGCATGTAATATTGAAATGTTGTAGGGGGTTTTATGTGAATGTTTGTTAATTAAAGTAATTAAAAAAATTCTGAATAAAATTAATAAAAGAGTTTTATTAAATGAGAGAGCATTAAATTTGGAGAAATTTAATGCATTTAAAGTGGAGACTTTAAAAGGGAATGTGAAGAGGCATTTTAATGTGGAGGGGTTACCACCACATGAATGGAGGAGGTGAAGAGACACCTCCTCCATGCACCGGCCATGAAGGAGGGGCACCCCCCCCCTCCTCCTATAAAAGGCCACCCTCTCCTCACTTCTCAAAAACACCTCCTTGTGAAGGATCTCTCTCCCCCTCTAGTATTATTTCCCCATGGTCTCGGATTAGCGATATACATGTTCCCGGTGGCTTTATCTGGAAAGGAGTTGCTGCTTCCGCTGCTTTGCTGGAGCGAGGGACGGAGGTTGTCAGGGTACCGGACGTGTGTGCGATCACGGATGCACCGCTGCTTTGCGGTGCTGGAGCTGGATCTGATGGACGTGCTGGAGCCGGACCTATTGGACTTCATCACGATCTTGAGATCGGCAAGTGTACGACTACATCAACCACGAGTTCCTACTCGTTAACAAAACTCGTTGTCTTCGAGGGTAAGTTCTTGATGGATGTATGTCCACCCGTTGCTTTGTACCTAGTAGATAGATCTTGGTGTGTAGTTCACATCGTAGGAAATTTTTTGTTTTCTATACTGCAGACCCAATAGTAGTATCAGAGCCTGATCTATGCGTAGGTGCTTTGCACGGGTAGTACACATATTTTTTATATGTGGGCGATGATGATCATGTTATTGCATCTTCTATGTATTTTGGATATTGGTGGCATAGTGGGATGAAGCGGTCCAGACCAACCTTACATGTCATCGTACATGAGACCGGTTCCACAACTGTCATGCAACTTGTTTTGCATAAGTAGCTGGCCGGTGTCTGTCTCTCCTACTATAGTCAATATCTGATTTACAACGAGTTGCTAATAACTTGGTTATCCTTGTTGTGGTTCATGTTCGTAGGTAAGAATGGTTCTATCTCCGAAAGCCCTAAGCCACGTAAAACTTGCAATTGATAAATTAGAGGCATCTAGTTCAGATCGTTACTGGGCTAGTATCTTGATATGGTATTGTTGTAAGTAGATGTATGATAGATACTCTTACAACACACTCAACGTGTAAGTTCCATAGACCTTGGCCTTACACACAAAGGAATGATAGAGATCATACCATGATGCAAATGATAGAGATCAAATGCATGGACCATATCATCTCACTTTACACATTAGATGTTAGCATCTTATACTGCTAGTTTGGCGCTTTCTGTAGCATTGTAAGATGATCCCTCATTTAGATATCAAGATAAAAATGTGTTCTTCCTTAAGTATGCACCGTTTTGTGGATCGTATTTCGAGACATCACGTGATGATCGGGTGTACTCGACTCTACGCTTTCATACAAACGGGTGTAAGACAGGTTTACACATGCGAGTACTAAGGTTCTTACTTGGCGAGCCTAGCATGTACAGACATGGCCTCGGAACACGGACCGAAAGGTTAAGCATGAGTCATATAGTTGATATGATGCCCATATAGATGCTCGCCTTTGAAGCTACATCAACTCACGTGATGATCGGACTTGGTGTAGTGGATTTGGTTCATGTAATCACCAAAAAGACACGAGGGATGTCGTTTTTGAGTGGGAGTTCATTTCTAATTTGGATTAGTCGAACCAAATTTGTCATAAATTAAATCAAAGTGAATTTGCATAGTTTGTTGTAGTCATTGGCATTCGTTTTCTACCTTATGCTTAGTTTTTATTTGAGATAATAGAACTATAGAATTCTGGATATTTACTTTACGAACTGGTATCGTATTGCTTTGAATGTCAATTTAAAGTTTATAAGTCATATTGCAAACTTTCAGCAAACTCTATTTACTCCATGAAGTTTAATAAGTAGTATTAAATCAAGAGTAAGAATTCCAATGTTAGTATCTAAAGTATCATGTTTGCCTCCATGATTCTTGATATTCAAAAGTAGTTTTAATATCGAGGTTATCTAGGAGCTGAAAGAATTGTTTCAGAAACCATCATTTGTGAAAGATATTGTGATATTTGAAACAATGTTTTTGGTTGCATTATGATAGAGTATAATTTAGCAAAATACATGTTGAGAATTTGTGAAGGTTGGAGACGCTAGGCGTCCTAATCTACCAAAAAGGTTTTGGGAACTGATATTATACTCGCGATTCTTCCTTATAGGCTATAGTAGCTTGATCATGAAAGTTGTCATGATAAGGATGAATAGAAGATGTAAGTAAAATGTTTAATACACTAATAGATTACTAAAGAATGGATTTTTGAAAGAATGCCAAACATTTGATGATGGTGATCCACTTCAAAGTGCAAGACCAAAGGTATTAGTATTTGACTATATACAAGCTTTGTACCATGTGTCATGTTGATGACACCACTATTGATGTTGATAGATTCTTTCAAAAGGAAAAGGAATTGCTGAAAGAGAATCTATAAAATATTTGGCAGAAAATAAAAGGTTGGAGATGTCCAACTTAGGTATATAGAAGATATACATGTTATGGCTGTATTCCTTGCTTGTTAAACAATGTGGCTCTTCGGTATTGGATACCGAATTGGTTGGTATGAAGTGTCATACAGGACAACGCAATTCATGAACTGCAATGGCCTAAGTAACTAGCAAGAGAATAAGTGATGATGTTCATCGAAAACAAATAAAGTCTTATTGTGTTTTTCGTTGTCGTCAAACCTAGCCTTCAAGATTTGTTTTAATAATTGTTATTTTGTTCCAGTATACGAGAAAAATGGTTGTTCAAATAATTACCGTATTCCATAAAGGATGGATGAACATTTACAAGTCTAGTGGGAGAAATCACATCCATAAACATTATTGCTAAAATGTCGCAAGACAAATGATTAAAAGATCACTTATGAAGTGACATCACTGTTTTAAATTATATTGGAAAGAAAACATGAAGAAACTCCATGTTGATGGATTTTTGGAGTCTTTGATTTTGATCAATTGATGCATGTGAGACTTTCCTCGAGATAATTGAAACTCCGTCCATAGGCCAGAGAGGAACGGATGACTAGCTTATTGGAAATTGTGCATGTATATGTGCATAGTCCATTATGTGTAGCCATATGCGATGGATCTTTTTGCTTCATATGCTTTCTCCGAAAATTTGAGTGAATATATCTGTATATTTACTTAATAAGGAACAAGTATGAAACATTTGAAAATTGTTCAAAGACTTTCAAGATGAAGTGGAAAATCATTGTAACAAAAAAATAAAGAGTTTATGATTCGATCATAAAGGAAGATATTTCAGTTACATGTTTAGCAAAACACCTAAGATTTGAGGAATTGTTCCATGAATTTGGATTTCCCGGTAAACCATAGGAGTATGGCATATTCGAGAGATGAAATCAACCATGTTTGACATGGTAAGATCAAGGGTGTCATTTATAAAACTGCCATTATATTTTAAGCATTGAAGCTTTAGAGACTATCGCTTTTACACTGAAAAGAGCACCATCGTGATCCGTTGAAATGACACCATATGAGTTATGGTTTGGGATAAAACCCGAATTGTCTTTTATTAAATTTTGGTATGCTATGCATAAGTAAAATGTTTACAACCAAAGTCGGATAAGCATGTCTTTGTAGGTTATCCCAAAGAATTTGTTGGGAATTTCTCCATAACACCGTGGACAAAAGAGTTTGTCACTTGGAACGTCATGTTTCTTGAGGGAATTTTTCACGAAAAGTTAAGTGGGAGGACAATAGAACTTTGATAAGGTTGTTGAACCTTAGCTATATGTGCTAAGTAGCGCAGCGCCGGAAAGTGTCTTGGTGGTTGCCACAATGCTCATGGATCCCATGATTACAAAAGGTGTGATCTCGGAGATTAGAGTTCCTATTGAACCGTGTGGGTCGGTAAGAATCAAATAGTGTGATTTGATAAGCAAGTCGTTGTTGTTTTGACAATGATGAACCGGCTACATGCAAAGAAGCGATGATGGGCCCTGACTCCATAAAATGACTAGAAGTCATAGAACCCGTGATAGTATCCATACACGAGAAATCAAGTTTCTGAACTTGGAAGACCCTCCGGAAAGGCGTGAAGCCTATCGGTTGTGTTTGGATCCATAAAGAAATAGACATGGATGTTTAACATCTATGAAATAGTCGACATGTCGGAAAGAAGTTTACGACAATGTTCAAGGAGTTGACTATGACAAGATTTGATCTTTCATAGCGATATTTAGTCTTGACGGATTAATGTAGCAACCACTACATATAATTTGGTATATGGTAGTTGAATAAACAAAACAAGGTTCTTCTAATAGAATGGTTACCTAGGACGTGTACATGACACAGTACGAAGGGTTTTTGTTAATTCAAAGGGTGCTAAAAGGGCATCCAAACTTCAATAGTTGAATTAAGCATAGCGGAGTTGGAATCTTCACCATGATGAAACTATTAAAAGAGTTTAAATTCATCGGAGATGATGAAGATGCTTGCATTTGCAAGAAACTAAGTGGGAGCGCTGAGACATATTTCTAATACGTTATGTAGAGGACATATTGTTGATTGGAAATGATGTATCTTTTATTGACACAGGTTAATAATTTCATTTCGATGAAAGACTTAGGCATAACCCAAGAATTAGGCATCAATGTCTATATGAATAGATTGAGGCGCTAATATGGTTTTGCCAAATGTACATAGATAAGATGTTGAATGAGTTCAATATGGAAACAACAAGAAAGGTTCTTGACGCACGTAAAGGACTGAATCAATATTGTTGATTGGAAATGATGTATCTTGTATTGACACATGTTAAGAATTTCATTAAAATAAGATTTCGATGAAAGACTTGGGCAAAACGGGAATATTTGGCATCAATATCTATATGGATAGATTGAGGCGCTAATATGGTTGTGCCAGACATACAAATATGAGATATTGAAAGAGTTCAATATGGAAACAACAAGAAAGGTTCTTGCTGCATGAAAAGGATTGTATCAAAATTCAAGTGTTTCAACACTTGGTGAGTAAAATCACATGACGGATACTACAACAAAAGGCTAAATATATAACTACTATAGTAGCAACAAAGGAGGGCATTTGTGTTAAGTAGTTTGTTATCGAACTAGGTGTGGTTCAAAGTGGGCTAATACTATGAAGATATATTGTGTGACAATAATATCAACATATATTAACCCGAACGAACTAAAGGTCTCACCAAAGGACCAAATTTATACAATGCCATCTCATTTGAGAATGAGTGATGCGTAGAGATGCAAAGACATGCAAATACACACGGACCTGAAACTGTCAGATCCGGAGATTATATTAACCACTAGAAATAGCGTATATGCAACACTAGAAAGCCATAGGTGTTCAATACGCAAAGTTTTTCAAACTAGATTATTGACTCCAGTGCAAGTGGGAGACTGAAGGGAATATGCCCGAGAGGCAATAATAAAGTGGTTATTATCTTATTCCATGTTTATGATAAATGTTTATTTTACATGCTATAATTGTATTGATCGGCAACGTCAATACATGTGTGTTTAATAAACAAAAAGGGTTCCTAGTTATGCCTCTCTTATAAACTAGCTCGTTCATTAACAAGATGATCAAGGTTTCCTGATCATGGACATTGGATGTTGTTAATGACGAGGTCACAACATTGGTGGAATGATGTGATGAACATTCATCCGAAGTATAGCATTACGATCAAAGTCATTATGTTTATATTGCTATAACACTATACGAAGTAATCTTTATCCTCAGACCATGAGATCATGTTAATTGCTAACACCGGAAGAGTATCTTGATAACATCAAACGTCACACCGTAACAGGGTGACTATAAAGATGGGTCCAGTGCTACGAAGGTGTTATGTTGAGGCTCATGGATCAAGAGTTGAATTTTTCAATCCCGATGGCGGATAGATATACTCTGGGCCCTCTCGGTGATATCACATTAAGATAGCTTGCAAGCAAGTGATGTGATCACTAGAATGTTATATCACGGGAACGAGAAAAGAGTGCATGTCGGTAACGAGATCAAACTAGGTATGGAGATACCGATGATCGAATCTCGGACATGTAATATATCGCGATACAAAGGGATTTAGTTACAAGCGTTAAAGGTTCTCACAATCACAGAAGTCATCGTTGAATGTGTAGGAGTCAGTACGGATCTCCAGGTCCCGCTGCTGATTATTGATCGGAGAGGGGTCTCGATCATGTCTGCATTATTCGTGAACCGTAGGGTGACACACTTAAGGGATACCGACACCGTTTGGAGCAAATATGTTTCAGATAAAGATTTAAGAAAGCGCTGGAATTATTTCAATAGACACTGAAACTGTTTCGGGTGAAATTGCTGAAATTGGTTCTGCATGTAATATTGAAATGTTGTAGGGGGTTTTATGCGAATGTTTGTTAATTAAAGTAATTAACAAAATTCTGAATAAAATTAATAAAAGAGTTTTATTAAATGAGAGAGCATTAAATTTGGAGAAATTTAATGCATTTAAAGTGGAGACTTTAAAAGGGAATGTGAAGAGGCATTTTAATGTGGAGGGGTTACCACCACATGAATGGAGGAGGTGAAGAGACAGCTCCTCCATGCGCCGGCCATGAAGGAGGGGCACCCCCCTCCTCCTATAAAAGGCCACCCTCTCCTCACTTCTCAAAACACCTCCTTGTGTAGGATCTCTCTCTCCCTCTAGTATTATTTCCCCATGGTCTCGGATTAGCGAGATACATGTTCCCGGTGGCTTTATCTGGAAAGAAGTTGTTGCTTCCGCTGCTTTGCTAGAGCGAGGGACAGAGGTTGTCGGGGTACCGGACGTGTGTGCGATCACAGATGCACCGCTGCTTTGCGGTGTTGGACTTGGTGGTGCTGGAGCTAGATCTGATGGACGTGCTAGAGCCGGACCTGCTAGACTTCATCACGATCTTGAGATCGGAAAGTGTACGACTACATCAACCACGAGTTCCTACTCGTTAACAAAACTCGTTGTCTTTGAGGGTAAGTTCTCGATGGATGTATGTCCACCCGTTGCTTTGTACCTAGTAGATAGATCTTGGCGTGTAGTTCACATCGTAGGAAAAAATTTGTTTTCTATGCTGCGGACCCAAAAATAAATTTATCACAAGCAAAAATAACAACTAGAAATTCTTTCTCGGTTGTTGCATAGTTCCTTTGATCCTCATTAAAAACTCGACTAGCACATTGAATGACGTTGAGATTTGGTTCATCTCTTTGTCCTAAAACATCCCCAATAACATAGTCACTAGCATCACACATAATTTCAAAAGGTTCATCCCAATTAGGTGGTTGAATGACTAGTGCAGAAATTAGTGCCTTTTTACCTATTCGAAGGATTCATTGTAATCTCTATCAAATGTGAAAAGGATATCTTTATCTAAGAGACGAGTTAAAGGGGCAACTATTTTAGCAAAATCTTTAAGCAAGCGTCTATAAAAACCAGCATGTCCAAGGAAGTTCTTTACTCCCTTTATATCTTGCGGAATCGGCAATGTTTTTAAAGTAACCAAGTTTGAATTGTCAATGTCAATGCTCTTTTCAGAAACCTTGTGCCCAAAAACTATACCTTCCCTTACCATGAAGTGGCATCGCTCCCAATTGAGAACCATCTTGGTTTGTCTACATCGCTGCAAAACTCTATTAAGATTATAGAGACATTGCTCAAAAGTAGTTCCATAAACAACAAAATTGTCCATAAGAACTTCCATGGAACTTTCCATAAAACTGTCGAATATTTTTAGAACACACTCTTGAAAAGTAGCAGCTGCGTTACACAAACCAAATGCATTAATCGATAATCATAGGTTCCATAGGGACAGGTAAAAGTAGTTTTTTCTTGATCTTCAGGTTGGATAGCTATTTGAGAATATCAAGAGTATCCGTCAAGAAAACATAAGTAAGAATTAGCAAACATACTTTACATAATATCATTAATGAGAGGCAGATGCTTATGAATTTTAATGGTTTCTTTGTTCAACTTCCTGAAGTCAATACACATTCTATATCCTGCTATCGTTCTATAAAGGACTAATTCATCCTTATCATTATTAATTATTGTTATACATCCTTCCCTAGGTATGCAATGGGTTGGGCTCACCCACTTACTATCTAAAATTAGATAGATAATATCGTTGTCCAACATGCGTATAACTTCCTTTCTTACTACCCTCTTTCATTTTAGGATTCAAGCTTTTTTGATTATCAACAAATGGTTTAGCATCTTCAATCATAGATATCTTGTGAGTTATTATGGAGGGATCTATACCTTTTATGTCATTAAGAGTGTATCCAAAATCTTCATGTTGTTTGACAAGTACCTCTAATAATTTCATGTTCTCCTTAGGAGAGAGTTTATCATTCACTGGCCATTTACCTTCCTTATCTAAGAATTCATACCTGAGACCTAGAGGAAGAGGTTTTAAAACAAGGGGCGGTGGATCCTCATCCCCTTTTCTTTCAAGTTCTTCAAATTAATCCCTGACGCCAGTCTCAACCTCCAGTGTGGTGTTGAGAATCTCATCCAAATCTTATTTTGCAGAGTCATTCGAAAGTGAATCTTCGCTTGTCAAACTCCTCTCCAACTCAGATTGCAGAGTGCAAAAATAGATTACTGCCAATTATTTAATAGTCTTCTCCTCCTTAATCTCGACTTTCTTTTCATAAGGTAATCTTGTGAATTGTCTGTAGTTTATTTCTACAACTTCTTCACCAATTTTGCAATGACAAAGCTTATTTTTTGTTGTCAATGTTCATAGAGTTGTAAAAACGGTTACCAAAAATGACCGGGAAGGAGGAGTTCAAAGGTATTTTAATAATATAAAAATCAACTGGGTACACAAAATCTCCAACAGAAACACTGACATTGCAAAGTATCACGTGAGTAGGATGCAAAGTTCGATTAGAAAACATAAAAGTAGCTCCTGATGGCTCAAGGTATGATTCATCAAGATGGTCACGCATCTCTTCATAGATTGTATAGGGCATGATATTTATGGAAGAACTTAAGTCACAAAACCCTACATAAGTAGTTCCTCCTAAACAAAAAGGAATTTTCTGCTGACTTCTATTTTTACCATCAAAATTTTCCCCTATTATTTCGGAGGATTCTTTACTTACCGAGATCACTTCATCCTTGAACAATTAAGGTTCTAGAAGTTCTTTTACTATCCCAAAATTCTGTTTAATGGTTCCCCGATCCTTAGTTAACCTTCCTATTATTTTATTCCTTTCACCCCTGCTATCCATTACTTTGGTTAGAATAGTTTCTTCCTCAACTCAAATTTTCTTCTGCATTTGCGAATATTCATCACTTTGGCACGTTTTAGTGGGTTTCTGCTCCATAGGTGGTGTATAGCATTCCCAATCCTTTGGAATCTGTAGGTAGTCAGCATAAGTTCTAATAATTTGAATAATCATGCGATGGTCAAGATTAAAATTTCTGAGTAGTTTTTCTATCTTTCCCGAAGCTAGAAACATTTAAACAACTATACTCTATGGTATTTTATTTATTAAACTTAGCTTCACAATAGGCTTTCTCTATCCTATTCACCGTGTCTAGAAAATTCCATGATCTTTCAACACTTAATTCAGTGAAATACCCATTGATAAGGGAGTTGAGATCATTTATGTTATCATCGTTCAAACCTGCGTAGAAGGTGTGTATCACCAGCCAAGACGGGAAATTATGATGGGGGCAGTGATCAAGCAATCCCTAAAACCTTATATATCCTTCATGTAGGCTTTCTTCAGGTTTTCCTTTGAAAATTGTCATCATGCGTCTCGCGCCAAGAGTTTTTGTCCTAGGAAAGAAATCAACTAAAAAAACAAAGAGGCTAAGCTCTCCCATGAATTAGTAATTTTTGCTGAACTTTGGATGTACCAAGAACGAGCTTCATCAATGAGGGTTTGAACAAAGAGAGCAAATTTAACCTCATCCTCAATTTGTAAATTAAGGTGGAAAGTCCCACAAATATCTTCAAAGAACCCTACATACTCATATGAATCCTCCGTACCATCTTCTGCAAATTGTTTTGCATGCAAAAGATCCAAGAGCACATGGTTAATATCGTACCCTCTTGGGTTTTTGGATTTTAAATAGGCGTCCATGGGCGGACCAGAATTCCTCACAGCCTCCAACTAGATTATGTTGGGAATATGCCCTAGAGGCAATCATGTATGATGTTATTCCCAATGTATTCATAAAGTTATTTTCCATGTATGAACTACTGATATGTAGATTTGATTGTGGAACTATATATTCATGTTGTTCATACTAATTGTCCTTGGTCGTTGAGGTTGTGCTGGACACACAACTTAGACTAATGTGAAAGTCGGCTGATGACTCGGTTCTACTTATTATCGGCATGGAGATGCTATTCCGACTTACACAGATTCGGCTAAATAGTTTAGCGAGTTAGACTGACCCATATTGAGATGCAACGAAGAAGTCATCATTTGTATGTCTCAATCAATGTAATCCTTAGACCTGAGGTTATTGCATAATCTAAGTTGAGGATCACTGACTTAGGTTCCGACAAACGTTGTTTCGTCACTTGGCAGTTATAAAGGCAGAGTTCGGGTTGACTGAGAATCAAGCTGCGTGATGTGGATGACCAAGATGTGATTTTGCCCCTCCAACTGGAGAGATATTCTCTAGGACCTCTCAAAAGATATGATTCGGAAAGCATGGCCATGCACGACTCGATTAAGTGTTAACTAAGGCGATCGACTAAGAGTTAGGCGGATGAATCACTTATCTCGGACTGAGAAAGAGAGTCGAACTATTTAAGGGATGACGATTATTTGCCTATAGTTCGACAAGGCATATCGTGAGGAAAAAGGGTCTTGGACGAAAGTCACATTGGAAGGTACGTCGTCATGACTCTTTGGTACTTGGGAGACAGCACGTTCTGCTAGGAGCCGCTACCGACTGATCGGTCACGAGTGAGACCCGGATCGTGTCCGAGTCACCATGAGCCTATCGGGTCACGCACTTAAGAGCGGGAGCAAGTTTGGGTTAGACCTGAACTAGAAATGTATTTGGGTTGGACCCGAATCAGACACGGACTGAGTCAGTGAGTTGAACTCACAGTGACTAATATAGGCATTTTAGTGAATGGGCCACAAATGAGTGGAACCCACTTTCACTCCCTATATAAGCTGGGGCGCAGGTGCTTAGAGCACAAGGTGAGGTCATTCCATGCGTTGGAAACCCTAGCTCCAGTTCAGTCCAGCCTCCATACCAGACCTAGCAGTCCACCACCAACGCTCCTCCTCGTACGTGTGGATACTAGCAGAAGTGTTGTACGTTTAGCACTTCGACAATCGTAGATCAGAATGGATCGTGTGGACTGCACTGCATCAAGCGACGTGCTTCATCGATTCAACAACTGTGCGTCTAGTGGTAATTCTCATGGCCTACTACCTCAGCTAGATCTTGGGATCACCACGTAGGGAAAAAGTCTTGTTTATCTCTACATGGCCCAACATACTATATGTTGGTATTCGCCCATAATGTATCACCTAAAACTAATAAACAACTTTAGTAAAACAATTAATAAAATAAGTAACTAAGAACAAAGACCAAAAGCGCTTAGCTCCCCCACAACGGCGCCAAAAAATAGCTTGATGACTGCAAGTGTACATATCAATTGTAGCTAGTTTCAAAGTAAAGATATCGAACCCACAGAGAGTTATTGGTAAAGTTCTTTATGCCTCTCGTTACTATCAACCAAAGGATACATGTAAGCTGCATTTTATCTCAAGTAAAGGGTGTTTGAAAGGTTTTTGATTGTTTGCAAAAAATTAATTTAAAACGAGTACAGAAAGAAATTAACAAGGTTGTGTAAAAGCATGGTTGAATTTAATAGGGATAAAAAGTTCTTGGGGATGTAGGATACACAACTAGCATAGTATTGTTAATTATTTGTAATCAAGATAACATACTTCTTGTGTCATGAGATGTGTGGAGATAGCTCTATAATAAGATGTTCACTATAAGGCTCATAGGAAGCCACTTTGTTGAGCCAAGAGTGAGGTCACCTCTAAATAACCACTACAATGTCTAAGAGCAATCATCTGTACAAACCACCGCAATTAAGGGTTTCCCCGTGGATATCGTAATTAGCTTAGGGAGTCTCTCTTTTATCCTCCTTTGACCGTGTAGGTCATGAGCGGATGCCAATCTGTCACGGGGCTATTCCAGGTACGATCCCAAAACATGTCCAAAGGACTTCTCCCTCCCTTTAGTCCGGAGGGAAAATGATATGTGGCCGACTACACATACCATCTAAAGAGAGATATAAAACACAAATCATAAAGCTATCATAGACCGGTAAGTCATATGGACACAACAATAGATCATCTTTATTACAAATTCATAATGGTGCTAGGGTTTCTCCATCTCCCCAAGAACAAAGGAACTACTCACATGGAAGAAATCAATAACATCATCATAATCAAATGAATGGATAAAAAGTACGGAGATAGATCTAATGCAAACCACAATTGAATCTAGAATTACAACAAGATCTAATAGATGAGAGATGGGGGTAATGGTGGTGATGGAGATGTAGCGGTTGATGATGAAGGGGATGATGCGTTGTCCTCCAATGATCCGTGAAGCAGCTCGGATTTTGCCTCAGCCAAGTTCCTCCTTCAGATCCCTTTCAGATGTGGTTTTTCGTGGTTTCTGGTGGCTGTGAATGTCGGATCCTCCTCTTGTCTTTGCTAGGAGAGAGTATTTGACGAGGCGATCACACTGACACCCGGTACGGGCGGGCTCCGCCCGTACCACTAGTCGTTATTGGTACTAATTACTTCTCCTTGTTTAGTGTTCTCTCATGTGCGAAGGTAAATCCATAAAATGACTTTTATCACTTAGAAATATCATATTATAACACAATATGATAGTTCCAATTGATATGTTCATGTAAGACTTAGTGATTTGGGATCCTGTTAAAACAAGAACAAAATGGTGCGTGCAAACGTAGTGAAATACAAAGGTCCCTACTCTATTATGCAAAAACAAAAGGTAAATATGCTTCAATTTTGGACTCATCAGAAGGAATAAGGAGGAGGCCAGACAGGTCGCGAGCGAGGGCAGATAGATCGAGCCGAACTGGGCCAGCCCAGCAAGTATCACGGCTCCGGGCGGGAGTGGCGTTCAAACCCGTGAGGGAGGGGCCCACACGTCAGTTACACTTGCGGCTGAAGGGGTACGGAGGGCGGATAACTGTTGGATTAAAATAGGATCAATGGTCCCCCTCCATCTCCTTCCTCTAGCTACCGGAGAAAACAACCCGAACCATAGAGTGAGCAAGACAGGGACTACGGGCTCACCTGAGGGACTGAGAGGCGGCAACACGGTGACGAGGTGACACCGTGCCTCATGGCGATTCGGGGGAGGGGCGATAGGGGCGTTTTTGACATGGAAACTAGGTCACGCACAACCCCGTGACGGAGGGCATTCAGAGGGTCATCGGTGCTTGTTCTGGGTGCATGAATGTCATCAGATAGGCTTCTGAGTGGACTAGAGGGGTGTTGGGGGCTGCCTGGATGGTTGTGGCAACGCTGCTGGTGCTCGAGCTCGTGGGACTCACAGGAGGGGCTCCCTCGGACATGCAACCTACGATGTTGGTCTCCAGCGTCCTGCAACAAAGGGGGAAGCATGAGGATGTAGATCCGAGAGATAGGAGCAAAATAGAGAGAAGAGAGGGAGCTAGGGAAGGTCAAGGTTGACCATATACTTCACCTCTCGAAGGAGTCCGAGAGGAGTGCTTCCCCTTCTCCATGGTGATGGGGAGCTAAGGAGCCAGATCTGGATCTTGGGGCGAGTTAGAGGGGGTCTAGGGAGAGAAATGAGGGTGGAGGAGCATCCAGGGGTGGTCTCTGGCCTATTTAACAAGAGAGGGTGGTGTATGGTGTGGACTATGTCCATGGGATCATGGGAGAGGTGATGAGTGTTGGTTGGGCCTCATGGGCGGTGGAGGGTGGTGAGAGAGAGCTCCAGTGTCATCCAGAGGGTAGGAAGGCGGGTGTGCAGCAGCAAGAGATTTTTAATGGGAAAGATTTGGTGTTTTATTTTATCTACCCTAGATCCAAGCATAATAGAAAAGAGGGAGAGGGTGCTACAGTGAGAGGCTACAGTGTAGCTCGACTAGGGGGTGTTCTGGTGTTGTGGTGATCATCCATGTGCATTGATGGTGGTTTAATGAGGTTTTGCTCAAAGGATTTGAATAATTTCAATTCTTTGCCAATTTGATGATCATGAAGAACTTCTTGGTTTTTGATCTTGGCAATATGGGGCAATGATACTCGTCGCTAGATAAGTTCAATATACACCTCCAATATTTATTTGGGATTTTCCTGAGATGTTTAGGCCCATTTATTTTCAAGTTTTCAAAAAGTGCTGAAGTAGTTTAAATGAATTCATTTGATATTTTTTGAATTGTAAAGAGAAGGTTTTTGGTGTGAGATGGTCCCAAATAGCATTTCACACTTGGGGTAATTTTCCCAAGAATTATTAAGGCAGAAAAGTATTTAAAACATTTATTTTTCCATTTCCGCCATTTAGAGAAAAGGCAAAAGGAAATAATAAAGATCTTCAAAAATATTTATTTTTGAAGTGGGAAGATAGGAAATAATATATGCCTAAAATGTTCCTAAAGTTGAAAAAGTGTTTTGGAAAAAACAAACTTTCTTCTAGAGAAAGAGTTTTGAAGTTTTTTGTAAAAGAAAATAATTAAATAGTTTTGGGCCAAAATAATTATGGAAAACATTTGCTAAATTTTTATCTCCAGGGTGGATGATGTAAAAAAGTGTATCAATCATTTAAAACCTTGGGTTTTGAAATATAAACTTGATTTTGGAATAAAAACAAGGAATAGAGGATCTTGGGCACTATTAATTTCATAGCATCAAAACCTTGTTGGATTAAGGAGCTTGGAGCTCCCCTTGGGTCATGGGATATGTGTATAGATAGAACAATTTATGTAGATCACCATGGTACAGAAGGTTGGGGTTGATCATGATTGAGCTCTCCTAGGATTGATGCCAAAATTAACTAAAAATAAGGGTGTCAAAGCAGATTATTATTTAGCTTCAAAAACCATGTGTGTTTTTGAAGATGGTTTTTGAAGATGGTTTTTGAAACACAAGGATACAATTGAAACAAGTGAAGTATAGATGGATAGACCTTCATAAGTAGGCATGGAGATTCGAGCTTCTGCCAAAGTAGGCATGTTGATAAGATTTATAGGAAAGATTATTTTCTTGCCTATAAAACCATAAATAACAAGTGGGTCAAATGATGATGTAGCCAAGGGAAGGTGTGGGTCAAGATGGGAATGGGCCGGCCCGGACCTGGCCTTGGCCCCGGCCCTGTGGCCCCAAGGCCAATTTCAGGGGCCACGGGTCGACCCATTCGCAGAAAATCCTATGGCCCCACTGGCCCATTGGGTACCCCAGGGCCGACCCAAAATTAGCTAGATTACACAATTTTTTCAACACTATATACACATAGAATATTTCAAATCTTTTGAAATCCAGTACTCACGACAGTCCAGTACACAGGTCAATTTTAACTCTTTTCAACTCTAGTACATAGACAATTGATACATTGCAAATGTATCTATAATTTTTGATGTTCCATGCTTAGTTTTATACACTTTCTTGTGTTTTGTTCCAACTTTGGAGTACTTTTATTATGATTTCTTGGACTAACCTATTAACAAGAGCCACAGTGCCAGCTGCCTGTTTTCTGCTCTTTTTGGTTCCAGGAAAGTAAGAAAATGAATATTCTCGGAATTGGACGGGACAAAAGCTAAAGTGCCTATTTTTCTGGAAGGGATCAAGTGCCAGAATACGAGACGGAGAGGGGCCAGGGGCCGGCCACACCACCTGGCCGCGCGTCCAGGCTTGGCCCGCGCTAGGGGGTGGTCTAGCCGACCCCAGCACCCCCTCGGCCTCTCCTTCCGCCTATAAGTTGCCTTCGGGACGAAAACCCTAAGTACCCGATCAAAAATCCATGAAAGAGTCTGTAGCCACCGTCGTCACTGTCCCTAGATCGGGGGGATTTGAAGCTCTTCCCGGCACCCTGCGGAGAGGGGAATTCACCCTGGAGGCCTTCTTCATCACCATGCAAGCCTCCGGTGTGATGCGTGAGTAGTTCATCCTTGGACTACGGATCCATGTAGTAGCTAGATGGCTGGTCTCTCCTCCTTTGTGCTTTCATGTTTAGATCTTGTGAGCTCCGTTCATGATCAAGATCGTCTATTTGTAATTCATACATGTTGTGTTTGCGGGGATCCGATGGATATTGAGATGCTATTTCAGATTGATTATTGATTCTATCATGTCTTTGTTATTTGAGATCTTGCATGCTTTCCGTTGTTAGTAGCTATCTTGGCCAAGTAGATGCTAGCAACTCCAAGAGTTAGTATTTATGCTCGATAGTGGGTTCATGTCTCTGGTAATCTGGGAAGTGACAGAAATCTCTAAGGTACTAGATGTGTTGTTGCTACTAGGGAGAAAACAACGATCCTTTGTTCATAGAACAATTGTATTGTTTACTTTACACACAGTTCGTAAAGCAATAATCTGTTGCTTGCAACTTAATACTGGAGGGGGTTCGGATGATAACCTGAAGGTGGATTATTAGTCATAGATGCAGTTGGATGGCAGTCTATGTATTATGTTGTAATGCCCAATCAAGTCTCAAAGGAGTCAAGATGATTAGTATATGCATGTATTGCTTTCTCGGTGTTTGTCAATTGCCCCGCTGTAATTTGTTCACCCAGCATGTTATCTATCTAAGGAGAGCCACCTCTAGTGAACTATGGATCCCGGTCCTTTTACTTTACATACAATCTACAACTGTTTACTGCTTTGTGTTTACTTTCTGCAAACTTTTACTTCTTTCCATTCGATACGTTTAATCCTTTGTTTTCCGCAAAACACGGTGAGAATGACAACCTCATCGCAAGTTGGGGACAAAGTTATGTGGTTGTGTTATGCAGGTCTCCACGTTGCTACTAGCACCGGTAGTGCGCCCTGCCAAAGCTCAGCTAGTAACACCTTTGGGGTGTTTCCTTGCTCCTACTGGTTCGATTAAACCTTGGTTTCATAACTGAGGGAAACTTGTTGTTGTGCTCATCATACCTTCCTCTTGGGGTTCCCAACAAGCTCTATATCAACACCGCCATCCAGCATTTTTCTAGGCGCCGTGCATTGAGCCATCAAGCATTTTTCTGGCGCCGTTGCTGGGGAGTCAAGGACATCTTCACAAGGGGAGTCCCTCATAACCAATCTCTTTACTTTGTTGTTTTTGTTTTGCTTAGTTTTGTTTTTTGCTTTGTTTGCTTGTTTTGTTATTCAAAAAACACAAAAAAAAATTAGTTCCTTTCTTAAGTTGCCTTTATGACTAGCTCTGCTCCAATCACTATTTCATTATGGATAGCTCACTCAGTTTCCTATTTGGGAACAGTTTTATGACTGCTAAGGTAATAGATGAACCACCGCCTGCTAGAACCTCCATGGAAGAAGAAATTGCTGAACCTGAAAGCTCATTAGATGAAAAAGAGGAGGAGAGTGATGGACAACAGGAGGAAGAATGGATCTACCCATGCCTACCTTCTAACGAGAGTAACTCTTTATCCCTTACATTATTTGATTGTCCCCCATGCTTATCAAAGGAGGGTGAATGTTATGTTCCCGAGGATTCTTTTGAAAATGATTATAATAAAGCTCTAGTGCTTGTAGATCATTAAAAGCATGTCTTCTGTGATAGTTATATTGTTGAGTTTATTCATGAGGATACTGAAAATTATTATGAGAGAGGAAAATATGGTTGTAGAAGTTTTTATGGTAATGAAACACATCTCTATGTGCTGAAAGTTTTGAAGTTAATTTTGTTTTATCTTCCTATGTCTGTCACTTTGTTCTTTGTGCATTTATTTGCATACAAGATTCCTATGTAAAGGAAGTGGGTTAGACTTAAATGTGTTTTGAATTTGCTTCTTGATGCTCTCTTTTACTTCAATTCATATTTCCTATGAGAGCATCTTATCAAATTTTTATGCCTAACTTAAAGGCGTTAAAGAAAAGTACTTGCTGGGAGATAAACCAAGAGTTTTAGATGAGTCTTGGAAGTTATTACCTCTGTAATAACCTCTCCCTATCCTTTTTATTTGCTTTTTGTGCCAAGAGTAACCTCTAATAAGAGAGAAGTAATGATTGGGAAAGTTGTTGTCCCGAAACAGATTTTTGTGCTTCACCGTAAAAATTCCTGAGAGAGATCTGTACGTCGGATTGAGCTTTCATTTTTTGTGCTTCTTCCCCAGGTTGTTATCTAACTTTCGTTAGTTCAACACTTTTTTATTTGAGCAACACAAGGTTTTCGAATAAATTCGTCTTTACCTGCTGGTCTGTTTTGACAGATTTCTGCCATTTTCTGCATTTGCTTCTTGTTAGTTCCTTCTTGAGTTCCTTTGGGAAATTGAGCTTTTTGAGGGAAGTGATACAGTAGCTAGTGTTCTAATGGAAGTTTATTTGGTTTTAGAACTGAACCTTGAGACTTATTTATCTTAAGTGCACTAATGTTGCTAATGAGATTGTGTGAAGTTTTGTATGAAGGAAAAATTTCAGGTGTATGGAAGAAATGAGTAATGAGATGAAGGATGGACTAAAGCTCAAGCTTGGGGATGTCACGCGTGTCACCCCAAGAAATATCCAAGAAGTACAAACGTCAAAGCTTGGGGATGCCCAAGGCATCCCCTTCTTCATCAATAAAAATTCCAGGTTTCGTCCAAATGCTTCATTTTTATTGTTTCATGCACAGTTGTGTTTTTCTTGGAGCGTCTTCTTTTTCATTTTCATTTTGGTTTTTAGTTTGCTTGGTTTGCTTATTTCTAAATAAACTGGTTGGACCCCCTCTTTCACACATTGGTTTGCAAATAGTTTGGTTTGGTTTTGGAAAAGAGTAGGAAAGTTCATGCTTATGTGGTAAAAAGAGCTTGTTTTTGACTGTGGCCTATGCTTTGTCATGCCATGCTTGATATTGTTTTGGCTTTATGCTTAGTATTATTTGCTGTAGCATGACTTGTTATAAACAATTGAGATTGCTTAATGTGACTTGGATGAATCATGCGTTATTTTAGCATATTAAAGCATAATATAGTGGTATTCTCCTTTGATGCTTTATTTGGGTTGACTTGGCACATGCTCACACCATGTTATGACTATCTCAAGTCACCATAGCCTTTATGATCCTTTAGTTTTCAACTTGTAGTATCACTTTATGCTTTGATCAATGATGTTTTGTCGCTCTGCATGATTATGGCCATTATTGCTCTCTTAGTTTATCGCTCCCAGTCTTTTGCTAGCCTCCACAACAAAGTATGAGTTCCACTCATGCATCCAACTCCCTAAACCAAGTTATTCCAAAGAGTCCACCATATCTACCTACTAGCTTATGCTATTCCAAGTATATTCATGCTTTTGTTTACCTTCCACTTGTTATGAGAAAACTAGTGATTAAAGCTCTCACGAACTTGATGGCACACTTTACTTTATTGCCTCTAATAACCTTGAACCATTGGGTCCTTCTTTTTTGCGTATATGCTTGCGCTTTATAAGTTGAAATTAGCAGAACCATGTTTCATGGGGAACGCTTTCAACATTGCACTTGTACTTTGTACCCTGTTGATATCATGTTCTTTTGCTTACTGATCCCGGTGGTGTGAAATAAAAGTGAAACTTGTAAGATCATGGAGTTTGCATGTGTGTTAGAGAAACGCCTGGGCCGCTAGCATAAGCCATGCCTAATCATGGCGGAAACTTGCAGCATCACCATAATGAGCACTCTATGAAAGCATCCTCAATAAAAACCTATGCAAATAGCAAATAAAAAGATCACTGAGATGCTCATTGTTTGCTTGCCTTGTCATTTTGATTATGGGAAAGCTCCCGTACCATGTGTAAGGGGTACCCCGTTGGCGGTTCTTAATGATACACATATGCTTACAATGACAAGAGCTTACTCGTGACTGAAGTTGAGTAGCATGAGGATCGGTCTTCGTAAGTAAGGGGCATGAGATTTCGGTTTATAACTTGTCAAGCATATCCTCTTAGTTGTGTCACTTTAACCTTAATCATCTTCAAGATGCTTATGATAGGGGCAATGAGAGCTGAAAACTACAAGTACCATAATTTTTGGAAGCTCTTTATGAGACTTGAATCCCTACTTCCTTTTGCAAAAGGCTTTTCTTCCACCATTATATTGAGTCTCCACCTTCTAACTTTATGCACCTACTTTGAGAGCATAGTGGCCATTCTTAGTTCTATGTGCATTGTCCCAAGACTAGTTGATTGATGCATAACTTGTTATTGCTTGTTTGAAACTATTGTATCTAGTCACTCTTATGAACTTTGAAGGTGTCCTATGCATTTATATTTGCTACTCTATTGAGGGACAAGCTGAATACTTTTATGCTATGTTTTCTTTATGTGAAACAAACAAACGTCTTGCAAAGCATTGTTATTCATGAATCTTTTGTTTGTGCCTTTTCATGTTGCATCTTAGTTTCTTTGCTTATTGCTAGAACTTTGTCTTTCATGATATGATTGAAGTACTATGATCTCAGCTTTGAATGTTTTGCAAATATTTTGATCAAGTCTTTGATGGTGCATGTCACCTCAAAATTCTTTCTTTTTATCACTTATCTACTCGAGGACGAGCAGGAGTTAAGCTTGGGGATGTTGATACATTCCAAATATATCTATAATTTTTGATGTTCCATGCTTAGTTTTATACACTTTCTTGTGTTTTGTTCCAACTTTGGAGTACTTTTATTATGATTTCTTGGACTAACCTATTAACAAGAGCCACAGTGCCAGCTGCCTGTTTTCTGCTGTTTTTAGTTCCAGGAAAGTCAGAAAATGAATATTTTCGGAATTGGACGGGACAAAAGCCAAAGTGCCTATTTTTCTGGAAGGGATCAAGTGCCAGAATACGAGACGGAGAGGGGCCAGGGGCCGGCCACACCACCTGGCCGCGCGACCAGGCTTGGCCCGCGCCAGGGGGTGGTCTAGCCGACCCCAGCACCCCCTCGGCCTCTCCTTCCGCCTATAAGTTGCCTTCGGGACGAAAACCCTAAGTACCCGATCAAAAATCCACAGAAGATACTATAGCCGCCATCGTCTCTGTCCCTAGATCGGGGGGATCTGAAGCTCTTCCCGGCACCCTGCCGGAGAGGGGAATTCACCCTGGAGGCCTTCTTCATCACCATGCAAGCCTCCGGTGTGATGCGTGAGTAGTTCATCCTTAGACTACGGATCCATGTAGTAGCTAGATGGCTGGTCTCTCCTCCTTTGTGCTTTCATGTTTAGATCTTGTGAGCTCCGTTCATGATCAAGATCGTCTATTTGTAATTCATACATGTTGTGTTTGCGGGGATCCGATGGATATTGAGATGCTATTTCAGATTGATTATTGATTCTATCATGTCTTTGCTATTTGAGATCTTGCATGCTTTCCGTTGTTAGTAGCTATCTTGGCCAAGTAGATGCTAGCAACTCCAAGAGTTAGTATTTATGCTTGATAGTGGGTTCATGTCTCTGGTAATCTGGGAAGTGACAGAAATCTCTAAGGTACTAGATGTGTTGTTGCTACTAGGGAGAAAACAACGATCATTTGTTCATAGAACAATTGTATTGTTTACTTTACACGCAGTTCGTAAAGCAATAATCTGTTGCTTGCAACTTAATACTGGAGGGGGTTCGGATGATAACCTGAAGGTGGATTATTAGTCATAGATGCAATTGGATGGCGGTCTATGTATTATGTTGTAATGCCCAATCAAGTCTCAAAGGAGTCAAGATGATTAGTATATGCATGTATTGCTTTCTTGGTGTTTGTCAATTGCTCCGCTGTAATTTGTTCACCCAGCATGTTATCTATCTAAGGAGAGCCACCTCTAGTGAACTATGGATCCCGGTCCTTTTACTTTACATACAATCCACAACTGTTTACTGCTTTGTGTTTACTTTCTGCAAACTTTTACTTCTTTCCATTCGAGACGTTTAATCCTTTGTTTTCCGCAAAACACGGTGAGATGGACAACCTCATCGCAAGTTGGGGACAAATTTCTGTGGTTGTGTTGTGCAGGTCTCCACGTTGCTACTAGCACCGGTAGTGCGCCCTGCCAAAGCTCAGCTAGTAACACCTTTGGGGTGTTTCCTTGCTCCTACTGGTTCGATTAAACCTTGGTTTCATAACTGAGGGAAACTTGCTGCTGTGCTCATCATACCTTTCTCTTGGGGTTCCCAACGAGCTCTACATCAACACCGCCATCAAGCATTTTTCTGAGCGTCGTGCATTGAGCCATCACCAATCATCTACTATCTAGCTAAAGACTTCAAGGAGCTGAGATTATATTTCATCATCTCCCAGATGTTACAAGCTCCATCCTTTATCTGTATTTAGCATGAAAATACATGAACGTTAGAGAGCATCAATGGAAATTATATGCCAACAAAATATCCCTTGCTTCTAATAACCGAGAGAGCACAAAGCAACATGCAAAATCAATATGTCTCAACTAGTAACTAGTGTAATACGCTAGGTTGTTGTAGTTTCTCAAGATGGCTACAAGTGAAATACTGCTCAGTGTAATTACACAAGACGTAAAGATCACACAGTTCTCTGACTAGTTTGTTTGAATTTAGGGAATACATAAAACAGGGATGAAACTGATGCACTAGACCAGGGTTGGGATACATGCACGTGGTAGTGATAATAATGGTACTTCACGCCTAGGGCACTATCAGACAGTTCCAAATGAAGAAAGCCAGAAACTAACAACATCAAAAATCCCAATTGTGCCACTAAATTTCCAACATATCTGATGACTCTAAATTCGTCAGGATAACTTCTTCACTGAAAAATAATAGAGAAGGTACCGTGACATGGAGAGCCTAATTATATAAATAATTGAAGTCGGTCTTGTCATAGAAATGATCAGAGAGCTAGTATGCTATATCCAGCCTGTTGCCTTCTAAATTATAGAAACCCCATATACGAAATATGCCATCCATTTGTTCTTTTGCACAAGAAATAGAATGAAATAGATCTAGTAATAAAGCTTCTTACATTATCCAAATTGTGCCACTAAATTTCCTACAAGAATGATCACTCAAAATTCTTGATACAGAAATTGACAAGTCGGTCAAACCATGATCAAGGAGCTAGTATTCTATATCCAGCCAACTCGTTTTTCTAAGATCTGTACTGGTAAAGATCAATCTTTTGGCAACTGTATATAAGCATAGGGATGATGAAAATACAGATAGGAAATCTATTTGTATTGATGGAGGCGCATGCTAGACACCAGGAAGACAGTGAGATACGTGTAGGAACTAGGAAGGGGATGAACTAGCCTGGGTACACCTGGACTATAGCAAAATATGAACTACATAGACAAGAGAACAGACACTTATCTCACAAGGACATGCATCAGTAGGCTCACCTTGATGGCTAGCAGTAGAGCTAGGAAGGGGATGAAGCCAACCAGGACGGAGATCGGGACGATGACGAGCTGGCGGCGACCAGGATGGTGACGAGCTGGCGGCGACTAGGACGGAGACGAGCTGCCGGCGACCGAGATGGGGACGAGCTGCCGGCGACCAGGACGAAGACGAGCTGCCGGTGACTGGGACAGGGACGAATGGGGCAGGAAAATTTGGCTGCGACAAGAAGACTATCAGCTGGACGACGACCGACACAGGAGCAGAAGGCAGCGTCGCCGCTAGCAGAGATGGGCGGGGATGGGGGCGGGGGCTAGGGCATGCTGAGCGTGCCGGTCCTCAGGTCCTGTTCGCTCTTGAGACGCGAGAGAAAATCGATGGGCCGACCCCGTCGACCCAGTGGGTCAGTCAGAACCGGCCCTATTGGCCCCAAAAGAAGTCAAGGCCGACCCGTATGCCCCAATGGCCTCGAAAATTTGGGACGGGTCAGTGACCCGGCGGGTCGACCCGGCCCATTCCCATCTTGAGGTGTGGGCCTTAGGAGTTTTTATGATGGTTTACAAGATGGTTCAAGTGTATTTCCCAAAATGCACAAGGGTTGAGAAAGAGGGAGTCTCAAAGATCTGATGTTGATATCATTTTCCAGACTTAGTCATATTTTTGCAGACTTGTTTTTTTACTAGGATACAGGGGGATGGTTTTGAGATGCTCGGTTTCAAACTCAGCATCAAGTGGACGAGGTTGATGTGTAGATTGAGTAGAATGGATCCATGCTTAGAGTTGGTATTCCTTGAGTTGGAAACTAGTAGAAATGCGGAACTCTAAAATGATCTCGTTAAGGGTTTAGATTGTCACCTTGGTGACTAGAGGTTAGATCCAGTTTTGGAAACTTGCTTAGGGTGTGTAAATCTTAATTTATCTTGAGCCTATGGGATGAGCTCCTAGAGTAGCTCATACTACTTCCGAAGCACACATATCAAATAGCAGATCAAGACAATTCATCTTACCAACAAATCAAACTACTACTAGCGTTATCATCAAGCCTAGCTTGAGGTAAGAATGGGTATGTTGAAAGGTTGTAGTTTTGAATTGGATAAGATTCCCTTGGTACTTCTACCAGGAGTAGAGTTCAAAGTTTTATAAAAGGTTTTGGAAAACCTAGAGGTAAGATCATTTAGAATTTCGTTCTTGAAAACATAAGGAGATTATATCATATAGATCTCCAAATTTTTGTTAATAGAAGCTAGGAAAATATTTATTATTGCAAGAACATCTTGGCTCAGGTTTTGATATGCCAAAACATTTGAGAATATGTAAAGTAAACCAAGATAGTTTTGTTAAGTATCTTTTGTAAACTGAGGAAAATGTGGAGGGGTATACCAACTACTATACATACGTATGCATAAGCAACAAGCAAGTAAACATTGCATCACTAAACAAGATTTTTTTGTTCCTCCTGATTTTTGCATTCTAGATAACTAATTAAGGTTGTTGAAAGTGGGATGTTACATAAGGAATAAATAATCTTTCATATTCGTTTAGCTAATTCTCCTCCACATTAAAAGAAAGAAATCTCATTCACAACATATAAGCAATAAATTATTATATTTTCTTTTGATATATAACATAATTATTATACATACTTATACTTTTCCGAGCTATCGATTTGGGATCTAATGTTGGCTCAAGACCAGCTCATGTTTCAATCGAGCTATATAAAACACTCATACTCTGGCTTATTTCTTGTCGAGTTGATCTTGAGTTGAGCAAAAAAAGCAAGTGGATCCCGAGCTTTTCTTGCAGCCCTACTCGCATGCCGAGAAGTGCAAGTTGATAGGATAATTTTCGCACAGAATCATGAATCCGCTTCAAAGAATCCTGACCACGTTTTTAAAAAAAAAATTTGATGATCAGAGGATGTATTGGTATATTTTTCTACTCTTGGGATGCCATTGATGATTTTTTATACTGGATCAGTGGATTTTTCCAAGAATCCGTGACTTTATCTCCCTCGATTTGATTCGTACAGTTATACTACGATGATCACAAGATTCAGCTTCTCAAGCACGAAATTTGTCTCCTGCTACCCTTGATTCACTGTTCCTTTCTTTGTGCTATCAGCTGAAGAGATCGATGGATATCCTTTGCGACAACATCGTGGAGGAGATCCTCCGCCGCCTGCCGGCCAAGTACCTCCACCGCGTCGGCGCCGTCTCCCGCCGGTACAACGACATCGTCCGTAGCCCGGGCTTCGTCGCTCGCTACTGGAAGTCGCATTCCCCCTACCTCTCGGGCGTCTTTCTCCAGACCGAGTCACTGATTCGCCCATGGGGACATTTCCCTGATTTCCTCGCCGGCTCCCCCCGCCCATCGGCAACGGAGTCCATGTTCGCCTCAGACCTCGGATTCTTGCCTCATCACTTGCCGGAGTCTCAGTTGCAGCCAGAAACTATTGGCGACGCCAAGAAGATCTTCATCGTGCACTCAACGGCTGGCCTGCTGCTGTGTTCTAGGGGCTGCAACAATGTAGTGCAATACTACGTCTGCAACCCAGTGTCTTGGCAGTGGGTGTCTCTCCCGGAGCTGCCGTGGCATTCCTATTATCTGTACGGCCTGCTGTCGGTGACTGATAATGGAGATGGCATCATCAGGTGCTTTCAAGTTTTCCTCTTTAATCACCCTCTGGATTGGCAGAAGACAGGTGGGTGCCTGGATCTCAAGGTATTCTCTTCAGACACCGGCCAGTGGAGGGCGACATCCATCCGTTCTCCGCATATAGATGTGGACGCATATCCATCACTGTTTCTTGGCCAGAGTGGCACTGCATACTGTATCGGAGATCGTCTCAAGGACAAGATCATTGCATACAACTGTGGTCACAACTCTATCCAGGTCCTTCCATTGCCTAACAGTGATCCTGACGAGCCACACAAGCCACACAACCGGTGTATAGGGGAGCGCCAGGGTGGGTGTCTCCGGTATGCACATATTAACCTCTCGGTGTTCGAGGTGTGGGATCTGCGGCGAGAAGGGGGAAATGGCATGTGTTGGAAGCTGGTTCACCAAGTTGGTGTCATGGAACTAGCTCAACAGAACCTGGAAGCAGCAACTTGCGGGGCAAAGTTTTTTCTATCAACTATCCAGGGTCGCATCAACTCAAGTTCACTCTTCCCATTGCTTGGCTTCCACCCGACAGAAGATATCATCTACATGGACGTTGCTAATACCGTCTATGCCTATTCCATGGAGCAGGGCACAATGAGGTATGAAAGTCCTCGCCAGTGCTTTCGCACGGGTATATTCTCGTATGTGCATCCGGCTCACCCGGTGAAGATCCCTACAATAGAGGCACCACTTGAGTAGCGGTACTACCCGTGTTAATGTTTGCTTGTTTTTATGCTCCCAAGCTGTGCTATTGTCATTATTTACTTGCGTGAATCTTAAGTTGCTTACAATGCTATGGCAGATTGTCAGGTGCGACTTTGTGGTCTCTCTCTGATGTTTGTCTGAACCCAACTCCATCAGTATGCATGAATGTTCATACTATTGCTTGATGAAGGTTCTATGGTGCAGATTTTTGTTTTGGAAACCAAATACTTGAAAGTCATATCTTGCAGAAGAACGTCTTTTTTTCCGTATGACAAGATTTCTCAGGGTTCCGGTAGCATTTCTACACTTATATTGCTTAAGTTGTTAACAATGACTATGGCAGAGGTGCCACTTAGTGGTCTCTCTGATGTTTGTTTGAACTCAACCTCATAAATATGCATATTGGGTGACGAAGGTTCTATAGTGCGAATACCTGGAAGCCATATTTTACATGACAACAGTCTTTGTCGTATCACAGGATTTCCCTTGTTCTTGTCACACATCTACCAAACTTTCAGAAGTGCGAGGGAATAATTATTATGACTTGCATCTTTAAAATACTAAACAGGGTATTCCATTCATATGCATTCTCCTTCATAAAAGCATTCCATGTACTGTGTATTCCTTAAATTTTCTCAACGATGTCTCTGTTGGATGTCTTGCATTACCTCAGCCACTCTTGTTGGGTAGGTTCCGATTCTTGAACCATCTGTTTATGTGGCTTTAGATATACAAGTAACTGTCAATGATGACAGATGCTTTTCTCTTAGTAATTGAAACTAGCACATTTTCATCTGATATTCTTACTGTAGGTTTACCTACTAATTGTTAACTTTTCCCTTATTATCATTTAAGTTTGTAACTATTTTATATACTGCAGGTTCAGAGGAGAATCTGAACTTTTCTGCAATAAACACTTTTAAAGCAGTTACTGGTGGAAAACACCGATGAATGAAATTGCATCCCTGACTTTTACTGTAATGGAAAACTCATGTCACCTGAGAACGTCATCAAACTGTGGGATACACAACATAAAGAAGAAGCACCATGCAGAGCATATTATGAGATGCACCTTATTTTGTACCAGTCATGTCCTTTACATGTTTCCATCATGCTTTTACTTTAAACCAGAGTTTCCTTCGTGCAGATGACTTGTGCAAGTGCAACTCAATGCTTTAACCACCAACGGGTAAACAGTTGCCACTCTTGCTTGAAGAAGGCTCACTCACATTTTTATCATTTATATGCACAAACAAAATCATGCACCATTTTTTGAAAATATTTGTTATCAATCCTGTAATAGATTTTTGACATTTGTGCGGATAATACCTGATGTAATCACAAAATAACTACTCTCTCCGATCCAAATTAGTTGACTTAGATTTGTCTAGATTCGATTGTATCTAGACATGATTTAATATTTAGATACATCCTTATCTTGACAAATTTGAGTCAACTAATTTGGGTCGGAGGGAGTATGTGAAGTCTTGGCGTCTTGCTCCCGATGCAAGATTGCTAAGTTTTTTTGTGTGGAGATTGCAAGTTAGTTGCAGCAATGCAATGCATGGGTGCAAAAAATTTCCCCACAAATACTTCGCTTGAGAATTGCACTGAAGGTTTGATGCAGTTTGAACATACTCTCTAAACTCCTGTAGTGCTGCTATGTCTTCTCCAGTCCTATTATATGGCTGTAGAACAGACTGCATTTTGCGGATGCACACTATATGCGCAGCGGAAGCAGTCAAACTTGTGTTAAACTAGTTTTGCGGTAGCTTGTGTTAAACTGGCACAGAATCTGTTGTTGTGATGAGATGAAAAAGTTCATGTTTCAATATAAGGAACAGCATGCTGTTTTTGTTCATGGATGAATATGGTGTTCTTCTTCCTGGATGATTTTATTTTCAAGTTATTCACGTGAGAACAATAGGTGGATCATGACTCCTCAGAATGTTTTGTATGAACCCAAAAGTAACGAAATACTTACAAATACTAGCCTCATGGTGTTCAGAGATTTGCAATGCTTGCTAAGCAGGCTTGGAGGCTTGTGACTGAACCAGAAGGTTCAGGGATTTGCGGGATGGCGGCGGCGAAAGGTGGAGGCCGTCAGGCCGGAGACGGTGTTCACCTCCTGAGTCCTGACTGAGCTGAGTTGGAGATGGCAACAGGGAGAGCTAGCAATTTTTCTTAGCAGAAGCATTAAGCTAGTAATATACTACTCTCTTTATAGAATTTCACGAATGAAGAGTTACTACCAAGAATGGCGTAAGAATAAGAATATCAGGAATTGATTCCTACTGTGCCCCGCACGAACTCTATAGCCGAAGGGGGACGAAATTACGACATGAAGCAGATGGGAGCCAGATCAAGGGAGCTCCACAGAAGCACATCGCTGTCGACGGCGGCATCTCCGGTCGGTGACGAGATCGCCGCCTCCGGCGAAGAGCTCGCAAGGTCAGACGACGAGCAGCTGTTGCTGCCTGAGCTCTCCTCGTGGCCCCCCTTAGATTCTTGATCTTGTTGCTTCTTCCTCATGCACGCGTCCCTCAGGCCGGAGAGCGCCAGCCCGTGGCCTGCATGGCCGTCAGCGTCGTTCAGGCGCATGCGGAGGCACTCCGACACGCCGCTGAGCGCGTAGAGCGAGGCGGAGATCTTCCGCTCGTACTTCATCCTCTTCATCACCTCGTGGATCGCCGACGAGTGCTCCTCGCTGGCGCCGTCGTACTCCGTCGTCTCTGTCTCTGCGTCCGCCTCGGCGCCGCCGCCGATCTCCGACGCCATCATCTCGAACGGTGAGAAGAGCCCCGCGTCGTTCACGTCCCCTGGCGAAGTTGGGGGCGCGTCCATGAATCCGAAGTCCAGGGGCGCCTCCTCCTCCTCCTCCAACGACACCTCCTCTTCCAAGGACACCTCTTCTTCGTCATCTTCCGCGTCCTGTGATGAGCAGTTCGAGTCCTCCTCGTGTTTCACTATGCCATGGGCATGCTCGTCGCCTGTAGTAGAGTCGTGGCTGCTGAAGAAGTCGTCCACCTGGAAGCCGCAATCCTCCTGGCCGCCGACGCTGTACCCTTCTTGCTCTTGCACCAGCGCGCTCCCTGCACCGCCACTTGCGCTGAGGTAGTCGTCGTGGCAGATGCTGCGCGCTCGCTTGAGTCGTAGCAGGAGGAGGTTGGTGACCTTAGAGGGGAGAGCTGAAGCCGATGGCGGCGGCTTGTGGACGTGGCCGTGGGTCGCCGCCCCGGCATCGGTTGAAGAGACGGCGGCGATGCGGGGCCAGAAGTTTGTGCGGGTGTTGGCGCCGCGGAGGAGGCAGGCGGCCTCGTCGTAGGCGCGGGCGGCCTCCTCGGCGGTGTCGAAAGTGCCGAGCCACACCCGGATCTTCTGGATCGTGTCCTTGATCTCGGCCACCCACCGCCCGGACGGACGCTGCCGCACGCCCACGAAGCGCTTCCGACCACGCTGCACCGCCGCCACGGAGCCGACCGTCTCTGCCCATGATTCCGGCCTTGTTGTCGCTGATCTGACGTGGGCGGCATCGTGGTGATCATCGCCGGTGGCGAAGTCAGACCCTGCGGGAGACAGCTTGCGCTTCATCGCCATGTATGGATGGGTGCGCTCGCCCGGCCGCCGGTGCTGACTGTCGATGGCCTGGTGTAGCACTGTAGTTCACTGCTAGAGGCGAATTAAGGTTCGAGGCTGCTAATTGTCATTGGGGAGAGGTATGTATTTATAAGGTGGAGTATGAGCTACTGAGCAAGGGAGGAGGAGGAATGACTTCGTGCTCATTTGGATTGTAGCCTTGTAGGGCTGTCACTGTTGATGGGTGATGGCTGTTGTCTTGGGAGCTTTACATATGGAAGCTAGGTGAGTACTCGAAAACCATACTGGAGTATGTGCTATTTTCTTGTTTTTGAATTTGCCTTGTTTGATTACTGGATGTGTCTAATTCCCAGTCGACTAATAATTTCTTAGTCAGGTGGTGTCATCAATCTCAGCTGCAAATCTAGTTGCAACTTGTTATATCTTAGTTGTAATAACCTCATTTATAACTAAAACTCTTAGTTGTAACCTTACTTGTAACTGAAAAGTCTCGGTTGTCTGATTGTCTCCCCACTTGCAGCTTACACATGCATGAATCACAATACAAAGCTAATGTACTAGGATCTGACTGGGCTCTACCTTAATTCTCAGTCGACTGAAAATGAGCAAAACCATTCATTTTTTTTGTGTGTAGACAGGTCGACTAGGACCAAAGAGTTCGCACAAAAAAGAGGGTTTTTGCAAAAAGAAAATAAGTTTGTTGAAACATTTCTCTCCCTAAGTGTGTTTTGGATGTTTGTTGACAACATGAGTCAGTTTAACCGTGTAAGTGTTTTTAGGTTCAACCGATGAATAGCACAAGACGGTGATCGACCCCTCAAAAATGAAAAGATCGAGAAGCTTTTTATCAAGAGGGGTCGGGTTGCTGCTTGGAAGGTTCATGGGAAATCAATCACTTCCACAAACCCAAATGCACACACCCCCTCTGTTGCTTGTCTTTCTACACCGGAGACTCCGGGGTGTCATGCCCGGAGACTCCTAGGTCTAAGCTTGCAAGGTACTGGAGTCCATCCGGAGACTCCTAGGTCTAAGCTTGCAAGGTACTGGAGTCCATCCGGAGACTCCTAGGTCTAAGCTTGCAAGGTACTGGAGTCCGTCCAGAGACTCCGGCCTCTTGGCCGAAGACTCCGGTCTGACCTGAGATTTCGGGGTGTAGCGCCCGGAGACTCCGGTCCTATTCTTCGGGGTAGAATCTTGCAAAGGTATTGGAGCCGTCCTAGAGACTCCAGTCTCCTAGTATGAGACTCCGGTCTGGCCTAGAGACTCTAGTGAGTCCAGACCGGAGACTCTGATGTAAGTTACCAGTAACGGCTAGATTTCGAGGGGACCTATAAATAGTATCATTTTTCCACCTTGGGCTATTGCTACTTCCACTCTCTTTCATTCATTACTTCTAAGATCAAACTTGATAGATCTCTCTCCCTGGCCACTAGAACTTGATGCCCATTGGGGAATCAAGGGAGGAGACCTAGATCTACACTTCCGCAGAAGGGATTTGATTCCTCCTCCCCACTTTCCATTGAGGAACTTTTTACTCTTGGGTTCTTGAGAACCTATACGGAAGGGGTCCCCCCGAAGCTTATACTTGGTGTTGAGAAGCTTCTGAGTCGTGTTGGAAGACTCCAATTGAGTTGCGGAGAGTGCCCCAATAAGTTTGTAAAGGTTTCGGTCGTCACCTTGAAGACCACCGCATAGTGGATCGGAAGCTCACCTTTGTGGTGTGCTCACGGGAGAAGAAGATTAGTTTGTGACATTGGTGGCCTTTGTGGCACCACACTTCTCCAATGAAGACATACTTTCCTTAACGAGGAAGAAACTTCGAAAATACATTATCGTGACTACATTTTTGTGTGGGTATCATCGTGGCTACATTGCGGTTACTTTTATCCTTTACTCGTGTATTGTTGTATATTGTGATGCTTTCTTTCTTGTCATTTAGGAAAATTCACCTAGCTACATATATAGAGAGAATTTACCTTTGGGTCAAGCCATAAGATTGGAAAAACATATAAAAATTTGTAGAGTCTATTCACTCCCCTCTAGCTACTCGTACCGATCCTTTCAGTTGTACTGATAAGAAGAGAGATTTTCTTGGAAAAAATAAATTTACTTTTTTATATATTTTTCTCTCTCCCATCTCATCCTTTGTACAATTTTGCCCCTCCATCACTCAACTAGACAAGTCTATTCAAAACTTCAGCATTTTCACCGATTTGAGATTTTGGATGAGCCAAATGTGCTTCTAATTCTACAAGGTATCAGAGCCAAAAGGTCTTGAGCTTAGGACTTGGCTGCCCGAATTTAGATAAAAAATTGCAATCCACTCTCGGTGGACCATACGCGAAGTAGCGTGCTGGAGCATAAATGTGATTCTCACATTTTTTCGACCGGCTTGAGATTTTAGATGAACTGACTACTTCATGAAGTTCTACGGCCAGTTCGCCCAAAATTTGTGCATGCAATTCTACATGGTATCAAACCAAAAGGCATTGAGTTCAAAATTTGTCCGGCGCAATTTAGCTAAGAATATGCATACCACTTTTGGTCCATATTTGGACCTGACGCAATGTCACATGAGAGGAGTGTTCAAGTAAAAGTGCATTTCCTACATCTCCCATCAATTTGAGGTTTTGGGTGAACTACCTAGTGCAAGCAATCCCACAGTTTTCACCCAAAGTGGTATTGGTGCTAAATTGGCACGGTTTTTGATCACAAGTAAGATGTGAGTCAACCTTCAGGCAAATATATATAATGAGAGAAAAATCGTATTTGTCTTCTTCCTCGCTTATGTTCATCACCACTTAACCTCGTGATCAATTGCATCACACTTTTGGTCAACATTTAGGATGAGACAACCACATGTGAGGAGTGTTAAAGTATAAGTGCATTGCCACCTTTCCGGTCAATGATCTTTCTAATTGGTGCCTCCAATTGTACAGTCAATTTACCCAAAGCGGTGTCAACACTAACTTGGCACGGTTTCCAATCATAAGTACTTATATGTGATTAGCATTTTGTATCGCAGAAGTTGTATGTTGATATTTTAATGGTTGGTAAAAGCCTTTGAAAGAGCATGTGGCCCCCCATGTGTGGTTTTGGTAATTAATGACAATCTCTATAGACTAATGTTTGCATTGAGTTGCACTTGTAGGAATTGTCCATTGGCATCACTTGGACCATGTGTTGTCTTCAAGGTAGAAGAAATGAAGAAGAATAAGCAATGTCCAAGGGTTTTGGGCCTATTGGAATCTTATAGAAGAAGAAGAATAAAGAAAAGAAGATCAAGCGTGTCTTGGAGAAGAAGATGGAGTTTCTCATGGGTATCTTCAAGACATCATTCAAATGAAGCTAGAAGAAATGAAGTGCAAGCTCAAGATGCGCCATCTCTAGAAGATCTTATGACTTGAAGCTTGCCATCCTCGGTGGTCATGGGTCGATGAAGATAAGTTCTAAGAAAGAGTTTCCTCATGTGCATGGGGGAGGGGGCAATTCACAAGACTTCATCAAGCAAGCAAGAGCAAGAGCAATCAAGAAAGATGTTCCATCTTGAGCAGGACAAGATCGTCTACATCAAGCTCAAGTGGAATGCTCAAGACAAAGGTATGATCTTGATAGGTTTTCCCATTACCGCTCTCATGTTGGGAGACCGGGTTTAGGATAGATAGTCGTACTATCAAGAGAGGCTTTGGAGTGAGTAACTCGAACATATCTTTCGGAGAGAGCTCAAACCTTTGCATACTTAGCATCATCGTTCTTGGTTGTTATTTGGATCTTATCCAAGTGAGGTCCTAGCTTGTGGTAATCTTCATAGCAAGCTCTAGTTCGTCAAAAAAGGATTTCCCTTTTATATCTTATTATGTTTTTGATCTTGGAGGTTTTCCGGCTCCACACCAAAGGGAGGTATCTAACATAATAATACTTGATATTTTCTCTCTTGTTGGGTTCTACTCTTCATTATCTTTCCAACAAAATTGGTTTCATCTGATTCAGAGTTCAGTTGCTCGAGTTATTGCATTTGTAGTTGCTGCCAAAATTGCATGTCGTGTCTGATAGTACCTGATGTTTTTGTCTGGTGGTACCGCTCGACAGAGGTAGTACCACCCGGCGGTACCAGTCAGATCTAGACCAGCAGCGAGCTGGGGTTCCTCCACTGGAGCGTCTGGTACCTCCTCCCGGTACTACCGGAGTCAGCGGTAGTACCGCTCCATAGCCCGGAACTACCGGTAAGCGGTAGTACCGCCCTTGGATCCGGTACTACCGGTGGCTACTGAGGTAGTCCATCCTCTTGGGTTTGCTCGCTGGCTCGCCCGGCTGCTCGCACCGGTACCTGGCCGGTAGTACCGGGATTCTCCAGTACTACCGCTTCCAAGTCCGGTACTACCGGTCATCGCAGCAGCCCAACAGGAAGATTTCGGCCCCCCTATAAAAGAGGCCCTTCTTCTCCATTGAACTTCACCACTTTGAGCTCTTTGCCCCCTCCATTGTTGATTCTCTTGAGCTTGCTTCCTCTCTCTCCCTCCCATGATTCTTTGCATCTATTTGAGGGAAAAGAGAGAGGAGATCTAGATCTACAATCCCACCAATCCATCTCTCCTCTAAGTGAGGGGAACATATTGGGATCTAGATCTTGGAGACTTGTGTGGTTTTCCTCTAGTGTTCTTCCTCTCTTATTTCTCTAATAGCTTTTATAGCTTTGGCGGTATTTGAGAGTGAAGGACTTGCCATTGCATTGGGTGCATCAATTTGAGTTTTCCTTGAAGGATTTGGTTGGTGAAATTAAGAAGCTTGTTACTCTTGGGTTCTTAAAACCCTAGAAAGTGTAGTGGCCTTGGCGGTGATTATTGGGAGCCTCCAATTCAGTTGTGGAGATTGTCCCAATCTTATACGAGTTTGGTGACCGCCCTCAAGTGTCCCATAGTGGATCGGGTGCTTGTCGTGCGGCGGGTACTCTGGAGAATAGGGTGAGGCCTCTTGTGGCGCTGGTGGTCTTAGTACCTCCCACCCCTCCAATGAGACGTGCTATCTTGTAAGGATGAACTCGCTAAAACATCATCGTCTTCACATGCCTCGGTTATCTCTATATCCGAGTCCTTTACTTATGCAATTTACATTGTGATAGCCGTCGTGCTTGAAGTAATCTATCTTACTATCACCTTGTTGCTTGTCTTTCTTAGCATAAGTTGTTGCTGCACATAGGTGAACCATAGTATACATAGGTGTTGTGGTTAACAAAGTAAACACTAGTTTTATTCTGCCTTTGTTAAACCCATCTCGTAAAAAATTAACCGCCTATTCATACTCCCCCTCTAGGCGGCATCTGTGCACTTTCAGCCTTATCCAAACTTAGCCTACTACGTGAAGTATTCTGAAAGGGAGAGAGTACGCAAAGATAGTTTATCACGTCAACAAAGTGCAAAAGAACGTAAAAATAAGTAGGGAAGTCCATCAATGGGATGCCAGGCAGACAATACACCTAAAGACAATGAAAACACTATAGTTAGGCAAGTGCACTAATGGGATGCAACAAGGCAAATCTAAAATGCAATACAAGTAAACATAATACATCTAAAGAGACCCCGCAAATAAACACAGTATAAAACATGAATTAAGGTACTCCTTCCGGATCGGGCGTCCTTCCAATTGCATGCAGTTTCACCACCAGAGCACGATTAGACGCAGGGACATTAATTAGGAATTTAGTAGGAGTGTTTTAGCCCACAATCTTCTATCCTTCCTATTCCATTCCCTTGTGTGGATTTAATCTGCATGCAAGTGGGAAGGTGATTTAATATGCATGTATGCACAAAACGGCTCGTTTATTGGATGGGAGTAGTACCAAAGCCATTAATCACATAGAATTAGGCGGGTTGATCTCGTGGGGCTAACAAACCATGATAACTTTGCGTCTAGCTGAAACAAAATCTAAACCAACCAACGTATGCCTAGGTCAAAGAGAAAAAAGATTTACGCCCTATAAACCGACCCGGAGGGAGTAATACGCTTTCAAGATGAAAGTCAGTGCAAATAATGATTGTATATCTATAGGCAGTGCAACTAAAGGCACCGGGAAACATGGAGTCTGAGAAATGCAACTCCGAGATGTAAAGAAGTAGGACATAGAAAACACACAAAAAGAAAGTACGAGATGAGGGATAGAACTGAAAAAAAATTGCAATTTAATTTCGGGCGAGATCAAAATATAATTCATTTTTACCATTTGGATCTACAAAAACTATAATTTACCAGGGCACTAGGCTAGAGCGCGGCAAATGGCCGGGAGGGCCCAAAAATATGTCATGTGTATATATCGGTATTGCAAAGGCCCACTGACCACACGTCCACACCGTTCCAGGCTTGCAGCTACTCGATCGCGACAGACGCGACTAGCGAGAAGCCGAGAAGGCGCGCACGAGTTACGACGCCACGGATCTGCCAGGATCGCGTTCTCCCTTCTCCCTCGAGGCCTCGATTCCCGACTCTTCGACCGGACGCCCAACTCCGGAGATTCGATCTAGGGCCCTGACAAGTGACAACTCGATCGTCATCGATTGGCGAATCACCAACAGCAAGCCCTGGTCCTCAGATGGCAGAGACGACAGGCAATGGCCGCCGAGTCGTCTACCCTTGCTCCTTCGGTCCTTCCTGGTAATTAAATAAATCTTAGCCTTGTTTGCTTGCGTGTCTTTTATCTTTTATAATTATTATATTTCTATTTTTAATTTTTTATATGATCTAGTCGAATTCTTCGCAATTTTAAGTGATATATGGTGCCAGGACAGATGTCTGGTGCTGTGAAAAGGAATAAACGGAAACGAGAGACTGAACTTATGCAATCATAAAAAGGTGCTTTAAAAAAGTATTTTCCGGCAGCAAGTAGTGTTACTGTCAACGGCGATATTCAAAGTCAAAAAATCTGAACCCGGAAAAGATGATCATAATTCAAATGTTGATGATCAGATCAATGAACAGTCCTCAGATGTGGGTAAGTAACTAAATAATTTCGATTTTTGTAATTTTGTATAAGGAAGTTACTAACTAACTGTAGTTAAATTATTTAAATATAGATCTTGATGTTTCTGATGACAATACGGAGGTTAAACGGATTGGCTACATGTTGTATTGAGAAGGATATCATGGATAAAATTGATCTTGAGATTGTACTCAATGATTTTGCTTCTAGAAATTTCCGAAGAAGCTTTTTTGTGAGGCATTGAAGCAATATTATCATTGGAATTATTTATTATTTGAGCTAATCAAACTAGCAACAAATACAACTTATTATATTTTGAGACTAAAATGTATGGTTGATTGTTAATTTTTATTTGAAAGTGACAGTAGATACATATATGACATTTTTATTGATATATCTATATACTACATTAGCGTTAGGGGCCCATGCTATCGACTTTGCCTAGGGCCCCGGAAAACATAGAGCTGGCCCTGGTGGCAAGTGGCATATCAAGAACACTCGTGTGAAGGACTCGGGTGCACCACTTGTCGTTCGGGGAGCAAAGAAATCATGACTTTTCGGGAAGGGTGCTTTTTTCAAACCAATCAGATTGGGGACAAAAAAGAGTACTAGACACACTCTCCTGGAAAAGACACCGAAGGCAATGCAAGTCTTTCAATTCAGGCAATTGATTTTACAGAGCTCGGGATGAGGGATAGAACTGAAAAAAGGATTGCAATTTAATTTCGACCCGCCGAGATCAAAATATAATTCATTTTTACTATTTGGGTCTACAAAAAGTATAATCTACCAGGGCACTAGGCTATAGCGTGGCAAGTGGCACGTCAAGAGCCACTCATGTGGAGGACTCACTCACGGGCGCACCACTCGTCGTGCAGGGAGCAAAAAAATCAGGACTTTCCTGGAACGGTGCTTTTTTCTAACCAATCTGATTGGGGACAAGTAGACAAATATACATGTAACATTTGGTCTGTATATATGATACTGCCATCAGGAATAAAAATCATAAGTTACTTACCTTGCTTTATAATTTTTCTAGAAGTTACAAGAAGCAAACCAGCCAATCGTATTTTTTTACCACATTACTCCTGTACTTTTCTCCACATGCAATTCCTTTTCACAATATTTTGGAACTTGCAGATATGATCTTTTGCAGAATTGGAAACCATCAGCTTTACACAGACCAGGATGATATTAAGTCCTACACGCGTGCAGACACACAATATGATTCATTTTATGCTTTGACAAGGTCCATAGTACGTCCAAACATCATCTTTTGGTGCTTATGCGAATGTCTTGTTATTTGCAAATATTTTACAGTACTATCTACAACTATGTTTGAGGAATTGAACCAGTCAAGCATTGCGTCTTGAATTCTTGATGCTACCTCCATTTATTTGGTGAGAATCTAGCGCCCAAGGTCTACAGAAGAAGTTAGATTTGCACAATACAAAATGTAGTCACACATCATGACAGCCATCATATTGTTACTTATATAGGTGTAAACTGTTACGCCTACTACTCTGTTCTGTTTTACTACTAACGAAAATCAAAAAAATTAACCGTACGGTGTAAGTTTGCAGGTTCAAACTCAGTACTCTTTGCTCCCTGATGCCTCAAATTAGTATGAACTTACTACTACAACGTCTGTGACAAATAAGATTGCACGAATAGGGCCTAGCGTATACACAGCGACCACACATCCTCCACACGGGAGACCTGGATTGGCGCCCAATCCCGGTTTTCCATCCCGGCGAAGTAATTTATCTAGCCCGACATATTTGTGCTCTTCGTTTAGCCCCCGACTGGATTCTGTCCCAGCGGATCCCAGCCATCTTGCACTATGTCGACCTGGAAAAATATTATCGCCATCCAACGTGCCTGGAACAATTTCCACGACGCAGTCCCCAGGAACAGAGCTAGCAGAGGAGCGCGAAGACTGGGACGGTAATCTCGGCGGTGATGGATCAACCGAACTGTAAAAAGGTACTACAAGGGATTTATTGGGAAGGGGTTAATGGGTTCACTAGGGATTGGGTGAAGCGGTTGGATCAACCCAATCCATGTTTGGATCGGTTCCAATCCTGGTTTCAATCCCTACGAAACGAACGAGCCCTAACAGAGACATTACGCGTATGCACGTACGTACAAGCATGCGTATCGCTCTTTCTGAGTAGAACCATTTCCAAGGAACTCCTGCCAGAATTGATTACAGAGCGGAGGAAAACTCACGCCGCAATCATGGAAGAGATCAAAACCGAGCTACGATCACAAGGCATGTCGGATGGTCGCTCTCGGGGGACAAATGTAAACAACATCAAGTAGGACGGAGGCGATCTAGACTTCTAGAGAGAGACTACAGCTGGTTGTGTCTCCCCATTTTCCAAATTCCAGTTCGTTACATCAGCAACTCCTTCGTCTCTCTGTTTTGTTTTGTAGCCGCCGCGGCCGACGAAACTGTCCAGATAACGACGGCGTATCCGATGCGGCAGAATGCGCTTTCCACACGGCCTCTCTCTTGGCCAAAAGCGCTGTGATTTCGTCTGAGACCTCGTCTTATGGTTAGCAGAGCAGGTGAAGTCACGGGAGACAGACAAGCAGAATAGATCAAATAATACGTTGAGCAAACTCGTTGGGTGATGTGGACGTCGGGTTATACTTCAGCCTGGGACCAATTCTGCCACCGTGATGCTAGCGATGTCTATGGTCTTGTTGACTGTAATTGACTTGCTTAGGCTTTCGATCTCCTTTTCAACTGCCCCACAAACGCACTGGTCCAGTCCAGGTCAAGTTTAGTTGCTTTTAGAGCACTCTTCCGGACTACGAATTCAACATGGTCAAACAAGAACTGAGGTACCCAGGACTCCTGGCTTAGAAATTGACACAATATGGGTTCCTACACCTGCGCTACCCACTAGCTACATTCACATTGCTCTGGTTTAAGTTTTAGGTAGTACTACCATTTTTCACATGACAGAGCCTCCTCCCAATGTCTTTACTTAGTAGTAAAGAATACGAAATATCGAATTAATGATATAGGTATCAGGTTTGGACTGTCCACTTGGTTCACAAGTGGCCATAACTGATCTATATAGCATCAAACATTAGTCTGCGTATTCATTATCATGTATAGTTCTGTGAACAGAGAACAAGACAATTGGCACGCAACTACGACCAAAAGTTGCCATGTGTAGCCGACTGATGCTTGCACCAGTTAATTGGAAAACGAAAATTTCGCCAGCTCCAAGTGGCAACATCATGTGTCCAGTATTAGCTTAATGCTTGTGGGAAATAAATACTCTTTATAAATGGAAGATGGGGAAATCCGCGTGTCTCTCAAGGAGAGAGCACCACCACTCTTTATTCATTCTGTTTTCACACTTTATTTAGACCCTAAAATAAGGAGCTACTACAATACCATGTTCATCTGGGGTTACATATTGCTATGCCCTCACTAGGTCCTGTCCTTTGGTGATAGGGTTCAAGCTTCAGTACGCTAGTATGTCTTCTCCTTAATGAGGAGATTTTTTTTAGGACCAAGCCAGTCGATATTTGCCGCTCAACAAGATAGAAGTGTGTCGAACCCAACATGGTTAGCGCGGTTATGTTGAACTGGATTATTGCTACTGTTGATTGACTTGTAATCACAATGGAGCACTACTAAGCCTTCAAGGAAAAAGAATGTGACAATATAGTCTCATACTATTGTAATAACTTTCTGCTCATTCAAGACACAATCCTAAATGCAAACCTGTCATTAATCCCCATTTCAACCAGAATGCATAGAAAGATTCAACTACAAGCTATATCAATTGGCAAGCTAACTTACGACACAATCCTAAGCAAATCACAAAAAAAAAAACCTCAGACAAGAATATCCAATTAAATTAAAAACACCTTAAGCAACCTTAATCTAAAGCTAAAAAACCACGTGGCCAGGCAATTATCAATCACGTAAGCAAATATGATGAAAACTCTATATGGAAGTTCTAGTTTTAGAAGAACACTAAAGACAGAGTAGATTTTTTTCCTTCCCACCACCATTACACCTGAAAATTAATTAATTTACTGACATGGTTAGGTACAATAAAACTTGGCACAAGGGAACATCCTTGGTAATGTATGGATCGTCAAGCCTCGTAAATCGTAAGTAGGGTCATCAAATCAATATAACAATGTCATAAAAAGAGCAGGCAATAATAGCAAGTGAGCAGGAACAATAGAATCACGAGTACAATAAACTCTAACCTTTATTATGTTGTGAAAGAACATTCATCATTCAAAATAATTATATTGTGTGGCAAACAGTCATGTAACCAGACTCACAATTTCATCAATAAGTTAGTCTACTTTGTCAAACAGAACAGTAACTTTTCCAAAGCTGCTTTTTTGGCAGAAGTTCATAATATTCAACACAACACACTTTAGCAATCATAAAACTAAGCCCTTGCCAATGGGATAGGTAGCCATGATGTGGCAATGGAATGGATCATCTGCACGCTGGCATTTTTTTTCCGATAAAGGTGCACACTCTGACATGATTCACCTCTTCTTGCTATGAGAGCTCAATGCTAAGCACAATTTTCTTGGACATGAAATCATAAAAACTCTGGAATTATTTACACATCTGCATTTCATCAAGCTATTCAAAATGACCAAGGACTGCGCCCAAATTTTACTTGCACACAGCACATGTAGATGATAATATCCAACTGTCATCCTCCCAGATAGACAGTCCAATACAATAATACCTACTCCTACTACTGAAGTTGCACATGTAAACCAACCCATTTTGATTGATACGCCCACTATAATCATGCGGATGAAAGAGTAAATTTTACGTTTTCATGTATTTATCATGTCCGAAGCCTATGTTTACATGAATTATCAGCCTCATGACGGAAGATATTTTCAGTTAGTCGGATGCGACAGGAATTCCATGCCAAAATATAGTACGTTTTCATGAATTCAGTGCTTGAATGATGGCATATAATGAGCAGTCAACAACACAAGGCCAGCAGGAACAATAAACTCCAACCTCTATTATGTTGTGAAAAATATGCAATATTAAAAAACTGAGGCAAAAAGTCCTGTAAACCAGCAATAAGTTAAATCTAGTTTCTCAAAGAGAATACTAACTTTTCCACAGCTACTTTTCTACAGAAGTTAATAATGCTCAACACAACATACTTTAGAAACCACAAACTAAGCCCTTGCATATGGGATTTGTAGCCTTCAAGCCCATGATGTGCCAATAGAACAGGGCGTGTGCATGCTCTGGCATCATTCACCCTCTTCTTTGCTTTGAGAAATTAATGCTGCATTAATAGGTGCCACCCAATTTTATGGAAGAGCAGTTTGCTCGGACATGCAACCATAAGAACTCCAGATTTGTTTGCAAACTGGAATTTCTTCGAGAAATTGGAACTGAATCGAGGACGCCTACACTTGATTGCACATAGCATATGCCAACCCTCATAACTGGCATTATTGTTCCCGAAAGACAGTCCAATACAGCAATACCTACTATTGAAGTTCTACATGTAAACCACCAACCAATTTGACCCATAAGCACAATCATAGTCAAGCATATGAAATAGTAAATTTTATGTTTTAATGTGTTCTCTCACATTGCCCATGCTTACATGAAGTATCGATCTCACGATTGGATGAAATCTTAAGATAGTAGCAAGACAACAATTTGATGTCAACATCTACTACGTTTTCATTAATCCAATATGAGACCATTGTTTTAGTTGCACAAATAGGCATCCAACCTCAATTATTTTCTTGCATACAGATCAAGTCTGGCAGCACAATAAAACAGAGTATGCTGCATACCATTGTTTCTTGCTTGCTGCATCAGTTAGAACGTGGGCGGATGCGCCTCTGAACATCGAACTCTACATCAATGAGGTCAGTTATACCAGCTTTGATCTTCTGTCCTACTCGGACAGGACCTACACCGTCGGGAGGAGTACCTGCACAGGCTCCATGAATAACGGACAAAGAAATCCCTAAACGCACTAAAACAGATGTATAGCAGGAAGGGAAAATAGTTACCGGTCAATATCACATCACCCTCCATTAATGTCATGATGGAACTTATATAACTGATCAGAAAGGGAATCTTGAATATCATATCACTTGTAAGCCCCTTCTGCCTAAGTTCATCATCTACCTGGATATGGTTGTTTAATGTTTGTTAATTGTATGCCATTACTTTTATTACTTCAGGCTGCAACAAATGGATTCATTACTTAATTATGTAATTACCTTTAGCCAGAGCTCTAGATCATAGGGATTACTGATGGCTGATTTGGGAACCTGTTTAACAGAAAACATCGTTAATGGTAGGTAAAAGCATAGATTATCACGGTAATGGAATTACCTATATTATGTTAAGGTACACAAATGATTTCATGAGACCACGACACATGACAGAGGGAGGTGCCATTTTGTATACCCTTCCCTAAATTTATTTATGCACTCGATTTATTTCCTGGTACAGTAGTACTCCTGATTTTGCATATTCCATGTGTTCTCATCGAAAATGAAAGTTAGGTGGATTATTGTACTCAAGCATTTACTAGTAAAAATAATAACACATTTTCATTTCTCATCTCTGGATAAGAAAAAAACATTGCTTACCACCGCACTAATTGGAGTAAAAGTGTCCTGTACTTTACCCAAAGTCCAAGGAAGACCTGCAGACTAAAAATTTCATTGGTTATAACTTATACTGGACATGGTTCAAGAAAAGAAAAATCATTTTATTATGGTACTGTGTTTACTTAGGGCACGCTGATCAGTAGTTAGTACAAAAAACCGTTGCCAACGGGGGAATGATCCCTCCCTTGGTTATACGTTATTAGGTAGGTGAGACACCCAGTTTATTCAAGCATGCCTCAACAGCGACTCGAAAGTCTGCCACTGCTGGGACTTGAACCCGGGCGGGCTGGCCTCCACACCCAGAGTATCAGCCACCAGGTCAGCGCCTAGTCCTCGATCAGTAGTTAGTACAAATTTTGCACAAAGATAGCTCTATAACCATTATGTCAAATTGTCAAATTTGTTGGATGGGGAGATTGTAACAAGTAACAACATGCCAAAATGGAACTACCTGGTTTGTGTTTCTTCACGGGATTGTACAAACATGCAACTTTTGAGAATACAACATGATGTTTGTTGGTGAATTTGTTTACGCAGGTCAAATGCTCATATCAATATTTCAACTATGAATTGACCTGATAACTGGAAAGGAAAAACTTCCAATACCATGATGAATAGATTTTTCTAAATTTATTTTCATAACTGAATGCTCTACCTATATTTCGACTTGCAACAACTACCAGGAATAGGAGACGGAAAGTAGCAATAAAGTAGGATGGGTAGAACAAGATCAAAGAAAACTACAACTGTTAGTGCAAACCTTAGAAGCAGATTGCAGATCATTCGAGGACATGTCCAAAGCAAGTGCATAACCTGGGAAACCGACAATATAAGCAGTTATATAGAGCCAAGTATGTCATAGCTGGGAAAAAATGAATAAATTTTCAGTGACTCATACTGTTGATGGTTGCTACATCAACAAACTGTCAAAAAGCATCTGTTTTACAGAGTACTAATAGAAGAGGGAAAACACACCAAACAAGATCCTATAAAGTTAAACACTGAGAGCTTAACAGTTAACACCACAAACAGTCATACACCGGAAGCTTTTCAGCCAAGTTCCACACTGACGTAAAATGAAGATTACAAGGAGATGTCAAAGGTCACCATGAGAAGAGAACAGCGCCCAACAGGCAAACAACAAAAGAAATGTGATTCAGCTCCGCAAAACACACATTTAAGATTGAACAGAACTGACGATCAGCAGCACGTCTATTCTACAATCTGTTTGCATTTTTGACCAAGCTTGTCAAACATCAAGAGATTAATATATAGGCTTAATTGTTAACAGCCATTGCTCTCACTCTCGCAAACTAATGCCCAGATCGTTTACAACTGCTGAATCAAAGTTCTGAGGGTTTTCGGAACATGGGACACCTCCTAGTTGATTTTGCAGGTACTACATTGTTACCAAAATTTCGAAGTTACACTAACACAAATCACTGATGTCGCACAATTCTTCAGATCACGATTCTTAAGCGGCAATCGCGCAGGGACGGCATCCCGTAACCACGGCTCTCAATTACCTCCGACGAAATCCATGGCGGAGGCCTCGGGGACGTCTCGCGCGCGCCGGGAGATGACGACGGCGAGCTCGACCTCGTGGTGCAGCGACTCGAGCGGTTCGGGCACCTCGATGGGGCCGGCAGTCGGACCAGCGTGGAGGAATGACGACGTGGGCTTCAGGAATAGGACCGGTTCCTGCAAGCAGAGTATCAGGGCCGCCGCGCTGCTGTCAGGACCGGATCAGAGACCGCGTTGGAAGAAGGGTGCCCCGTGTCATGGGATCGGAAGGGGATCAGAGACTGAGAGGGGAATGGACCTTGAGGACAGGGTTGCTGGCATCTTTGGCGCGGGAGATGTAGTTGCGACCGGCCCCGACGATCTTCGTGCTCGCCGCAAGGAGCCTCTGCGCCGCCGCTGCCGCCATGACCGGGAGAGCTGCGATTTCCCAGTTGAGCCAGGAGAAGTTTTTCCAGGGAGGGGGCGAATGGTTTTCTGATTCCCAGCGATAGATGGACCCTAAGATAAAAAAGAGAGAGAGATAAATGGACCTACTAGGCCGTTTTCGTTTTCCCAAAATATAAATTGATATGGCCCATGTTACATGGCTACTGGGTCCTGGCACTTCTTCAGTGTCAAAATGCTGACATAGCCCATCTCAAAGCCTTTCTTAAAAAAGAAAATCTCAAATACCATTTTCAATGTTTAGTCAAAAAATAAAAAATTATACAAATTATATTTTCTCAATTTTCTAAAAGACAACAAAAAATATTTCTATTTTCCAAAAAATTGTATCAGAGGAGAGGAGCTGTTGTGTGTACCCTTATCAAGTCATCATTCCTCTATGGTGTGTTTCTTCGTGTCTCCAATGTTTTCCATGGTGTTTAGGAGACATGAATGTAGTACTTCCTCTGTTCACTAATATAAGACCAAAATATGGATGAACCTAAATAATAAAACATGTCTAGATACATGCATTTTCGAGAAAAGCTAGAAAGCCTCACACTAATGAATGGAGCGAGTACATCAAAATCATACACCCGAAACCATAGTTGATCACATATTAACTTCTGAATCATATATAATACTCGAAACAGGCATTCGCCCCGCTTTATAAATAAAGCATACATGTGAGACCGCTGTTGGGCCAGACATCACAACGTCCAAGGTACAAACCGGCACAACAACGAGACCACAACTGGGGCAGACAACACAACAAAAGCCCAAAAGAAAAACAAGAGAACAGAAAAAGAAAGAAATGCCAACAACGTCGGATCGATAAAAGCGCTAGTGTCTCGCAACCGCTGTGCCCACCGAAGATTACCACCACACTCAGATGCCTTCGAGTCGTCATGTACCAAGTAGCACCTTGAAGAAGGGGACGACGACGACGACGCTGCTGCCCGGACAGGTCCTAGGATTTCTCTCGGTACACTGGGGGAGTGGAGGAGGGTACACCCGCCGCCCTGTGCTAGGAAGCTGGCGCCCGCAGGCGTCACCGCGACGGGGCCGGCCACGCCAACAAGGATTTCTCCCGACCCCCCGACCCCATGACACTGAAGAGCTCCACCAAGCTTGTCGCCCACCAACATGCACCACCACGGTCTTGAGGACACCATTGTCGTCTCCCCGAGGCAAACATTGCGAGGCCGGCTGGACCAAAAGCAAGGACCCGTAGGCAAGAGGTGACCGAATTGCAGCCCCGTGGGAGGGAACAACCTCCACCGCCATAGGCAATAGTCGGCCGGACTCAGCGTCAGGAGCAAACCTGGCCATTGGGAGCCGAAGGGCAGCAGCCGCACGGTGATACGTCCAAAACGTATCTACTTTCCCGAACACTTTTGCTATTGTTTTTCCTCTAAACTTGTGTGATTTGGATACAACTAACACGGACTGACGTTATTTTCAGCAGAATTACCTTGGTGTCTAGTTTTTGTGCAAAAAATCAACTATCAAGAAAAATCCCAGAAAATATGCCAAAAATCCAATTTGACCAGAAGACTCACGGAGCTAGAAGACGAGGCGGAGGAGGGCCACAAGGGGCCCACACCACCTAGCCGCGCGGGCCAGGCCAGGCCACGCCTGGGGGTGGTGTGGCCGCCTCGGTCACCCCCTCGGCCTCCCTCTTCTCCTATAAGTTGCCTCTTGACCTAAAAACCAAGGGGGGTTCGACGTTTTTTCAGAAAGAGTTCCACTGCGCTGCCACCACCAGATTCTGCGATTCGGACCCAGAAACTCTGTTCTAGCACTTTGCCAAGACGGAGAATTGGAGGAGATCATCGCCATCATCATCACCATTGCTTCTCCATCGACCATCCATGTTTCTCCCATCTATGAGTGAGTAATCCCCCCTGTAGGCCATGGGGATGGTAGGGATTGGATGAGATCGTTCATGTAATGGTATCAGATTGTTAGGGCATGGTGCCTAGTATCTATTATTAGTGCTTTTTGAATTTGTTGCAACTTGTTATGCTTAATGCTTGTCACTAGGGCCCGAGTGCCATGATTTCAGATCTGAACATGTTATTGATTCATTATGATAGTATTGTTTATGGTCTTACCTTCAAATTGTATACACATATTGTTGTCCGGAACCAAAAGCCCCGAAGTGACAGCAATCGAGATAACCGGAGGGAATGGCTTTAATGTGAGGATCACATGTGTTCACGGAGTGTTAATGCATTGCTTCGGTGCTCTATTAAAAGGAGCACCTTAATTTCCAGTAGTTCCATTGAGGCTCCGCTGCAAACGGGCTGGCAGGACAAAAGATGTTGTGCAAGTTCTCACTGCAAGCACGTATGACTATATATGGAACACATGCCTATGATTATTTAGTACTTGGATGCTTTATCTTATCTATCTGCAAATGCCCTATGTTTTGATTGCCATATGAATTGCCTTGTCCATGCAACGCCCGTCCATCCATCCATATGCCTACCGCGCTTTAATCCTACTATTTACTGCAATTGTTACTACTATCTTTACTTTTACTACTGCTATTACTTTGCTATTGCTATTACAAAACTGTGGCTACTGATAAACTGTTGTGAGCAAGATTTTTTTCAGGTGCAGCTGAATTGACAACTTAGTTGTTAAGGCTTATAAATATTCTTTAGCTCCCCTTATGTCGAATCAATAAATTGGGTTTCAATTCCCTCGAAAATACTACGATACACCCCCTATACTTGTGGGTCATCAAGACTATTTTTTGGCGCCGTTGCCGGGGAGCATAGCTCTATTTATCAAGTTCACTTGGAATCACTATTGTTCGCTGCCCTCCATTCATCATGGGTAAGTCTTGTGATAGAAAAATTCCTATATTACCATCCACTACAAGAAGAGGTACGGTTCTGAACACCTCTGTTGCTCTTGATTCATCGTCTATTATGAGTAACTTTCTTACACCACCACATACACATGCTACACACACTGCTACTACTGCTGAATCTGAAACTTCTGATACTTATGATGCTGCTTCTACTGTGCTTGATAAAAGTGGTTCATTAGGTCCTTTCCTAGATGTTACGATTGCTAGAACTATAGCTGGAAATACTGAAACTCCTAATGAAGACACTACTACACCTGTCAGTTCACCTGAGTCTAGAGAAAGCTATGATATTGAAGACGGTTATATAGAGATGACCGATGAATTTATTAAAGAATGTCAAAACACTCATGATAGGAGTGCTATTAAGAGTCGCATTGAGAGGTGTACTATAAAACCCAAACTGTCTCTAATTCTAAGTTTGCTGCATCTCCCATAAACATTAAAGATAAGGATTATGATTTCTCTCTTGATCTATCTTACATAACTATTTTTGAGAAAGAACCTTTTTGTGGGACTAAGAATGAAAGTGCGGTAGCACATATGACTGAGCTTTCTACCATGAGTGGCCTGTTTTCTGATGATATTAAGATGCACACTTACTTTGTTGCTAAAATTTTCCCTTTTTTGTTGAAAGGAGAAGCTAAAACTTGGTTTAATAATTTACCTCCTGGATCTATTGATAGCCCTGATTGCTTGATTAGTACCTTCCTTCAGAAATATTTTCCACCTAGTGCTAGACATGCTATTTTGCAGAAACTTTTTGATTTTAAACAGGGAGAGAAAGAGATATTGCCTGAATCATGGGAAAGGTTTTGTGCTTTGATTCACGCACAGGCTGGATGTCCATTACCTAAGAATGAGCTTCTTGACATATTTTATAATGGACTAACTGAAGAATCTAGGACATACCTGGATAGTTGTGCTGATTGTGTTTTCAGAAATAGGACTCCCAAGGAAGCTGAGGAATTAATGACTAAAATAAGTAAGAACTATGAAGATTGGACTCCTCCTGAACAAGCTATACCTGAACCAACTATTCATGTGCCTATACCAACATCAAAGAAGAGGGGATTTATTGAACTAAATGATGAAGTGATGAAGGAAGCTAAAAAATGTCTTAAGGAGAAGGGAATTAAAACTGCAGACGTGAAGAATTTACCTCCTATAGAAGAATTATGTAAGCCAACCCCCCACTCATCCACCATTTAGGTACACTCTCTCCAACATTTTGATGAAGGTGATATTCCTTACTCTAAACCTCCTGATCAATGCTTAGAAGAATTTGATGTTTTTATTGTTAAGCAAGATAATTTCAATAAAAGGGTGCAAAATCATTTAATGGAAAACTCTAGAGCTATTGTGGAGTTGAAAGATATTGTGGAAAGAACCTCTAATTATGTTAATGAAGGGAATATGCCCGAGAGGCAATAATAAAGTGGTTATTATCTTATTTCATGTTTATGATAATTGTTTATTTTACATGCTATAATTGTATTAATTGGAAACATTAATACATGTGTGTTTAATAAACAAAATACAAAGTTCCTAGTAATGCCTCTCATATAGACTAGCTCATTGATTAACAAGATGATCAAGGTTTCCTGATCATGGACATTGGATGTTGTTAAGAACGAGGTCACAATATTGGTGGAATGATGTGATGAACATTCATCCGAAGTATATCATTACGATCAGAGTCATTATGTTTATATTGCTATAACATCATATGAAGTAATCTTAGTCCTTAGACCATGAGATCATGTTAATTGCTAACACCGGAAGAGTATCTTGATAAGATCAAATGTCACACCGTAACATGGTGACTATAAAGGTGGGTTCAGTGCTACGAAGGTATTATGTTGAGGCTCATGAATCAAGAGTGGGATTTGTCCATCACGATGACGGATAGATATACTCTGGGCCCTCTCGGTGATATCACATTGAAATAGCTTGCAAGCAAGTGATGTGATCACTAGAATGTTATATCATGGGACGAGAAAAGAGTGCATGTCGGTAACGAGATCAAACTAGGTATTTGGATGCCGATGATCGAATCTCGGACATGTAATATATCGCGAGACAAAGGGATTTAGTTACAAGCGTTAAAGGTTCTCACGATCACAGAAGTCATCGTTGAATGTGTAGGAGTCAGTACGGATCTCCAGGTCCCGCTGCTGATTATTGATCGGAGAGGGGTCTCGATCATGTCTGCATTATTTGCGAACCGTACGGTGACACACTTAAGGGATACCGACACCATTTGGAGCAAATATGTTTCAGATAAAGATTTAAGAAAGCGCTGGAATTATTTCAATAGACACCGAAACTGTTTTGGGTGAAATTGCTGAAATTGGTTCTGCATGTAATATTGAAATGTTGCAGGGAGTTTTATGTGAATGTTTGTTAATTAAAGTAATTAACAAAATTCTGAATAAAATAAATAAAAGTGTTTTATTTAATGAGAGCTTGCATTAAATTTGGTGGAAATTTAATGCATGTGAGTGGACATGAGTGGATGTGTGTATTTATGTGAGTGGGAGCTCCACCCACATGAATGAGGGAGAGGTGGGGGCACCCACCATGGACGGCGCCATGCCCCCTTGGGCTGCCCCCTCCCCTATATAAGGAGCACCTCCTCCTCCTCTCCTCTTGCACCACCTCCTCGTGAAGGTTCTCTTCTCCCTCTAGTTATTCCCCATAGTCTCGGGGCGAGATACATGTTACCAGTGGCTTTATCTGGAAAGGAGTTTATGCTTCCGCTGCATCGCTGGAGTGAGGAGGCAGAGGTTGTTCGGTGGACCGAACATGTGTGCGATCACAGATGCACCACTACTTTGTGGTGCTGGACTTGATGGTGCTGGAACTGCTGGACCTGAAGGACTTCATCACGATCTTGAGATCGGCAAGTGTACGACTACATCATCCACGAGTTCCAACTCGTTAACAAAGCTTTGTTGTCTTTGATGGTAAGTTCTCTATGGATGTATATCCACCCGTTGCTTGTATCTAGTAGATAGATCTTGGCGTATAGTTCCCATCGTAGGAATTTTTTTGTTTTCTATGCTACGAACCCAACAGTTAAAGTGCTTGTTAAACATTTTAAAATGGTTCAAACTCAAATTGATCAGCTTATTAAGGTACAAAAAGACTTGCTAGTTAATGCTGTTAAAGAAAAACATGCTTATGAAATTAGAACTAGAAGTGGTGCTGTCACCCAGGATCCTCTATATCCCGAGGGGCATCCTCAAAGAACTGAGCAGGATTCTCAACAAGCTAAAAACAGTGGTACTACTCCTAAGAAAAGAAAAAAGAAACATAAAACTATTATAGAACCTTCTGAACCTGCTAAAGATCCTAATAGTATATCTGTCTCTGATGCTGAAACTGAAAGTGGTAATGAGGAAAATGATGTTCCTGATAAAGAAAAAGTTGAAGAAGAACCTGAAAGGCACACTAAGAATACTAAATACACCAAAGAAGATTTTGTTGCTAAGAAACATGGTAGTGAAAGAGAGCCTTTGGTCCAAAAACCTATGCCTTTCCTTGATAAGAAACACAAATCAAAGGAAGACGAACACTATAGCAAGTTTTGTGAGTGGATGAAACCTTTATACTTGAAAATTCATTTGACTGATGCTATTAAATTGCCTCCTTATTCAAAGTATATGAAGGATATTGTCTCTAATAAAAGGAAGATCCCCAATGAAGAAATTTCTACTTCGCTTGCTAATTATTCCTTTAATGGTAAAGTTCCAAAGAAACTTGGAGACCCAGGGATTCCAACTATTCCTTGCTCTATTAAAAATAGTTATGTTAGAACTGCTTTGTGTGATTTGGAAGCAGGAGTTAGTGTTATGCCTTTTCTCTCTCTATAAGAGACTTCAACTGGAAAAACTAATACCAAGTGATATATCTTTGAAAATGGTTGATAAATCTACTACTATTCCTGTTGGTATATGTGAGGATGTACCTGTTCAAGTGGCTCATAATTGCTTGATATTAACTGATTTTGTTATGCTTGAAATGCTAGAAGATGATAATATGTCTATTATTCTTGGGAGACCTTTTCTTAATACTGCAGGAGCTGTTATTAATTGTAATCAAGGGAAGGTGACTTTTAATGTTAATGACAAGGAGCATACTGTCTATTTCATCAAGAAGATTGATAGGACTTATGGTTTAAATTCAATTGAACATGTTGAGGGCATTCAAGTTGGAGAAATATATTGTCCCATACCACGAGAAAAATATGAAACTATTATGATTGGGACCTTTGCTATCAAGGTTGAGGTAATATAATCATTAGTGGAATACAAAGTTTTGTTTCATATAACATTGTTTTGGTAACAAGACCTGATCAACCTTGTTAACAAAAGGATTTTAATAAACAAAACAATGTTTTCACCATGATTATCTCCGCTTACTTTTATTTTACCCATTTTAGTTTTTGCTTGCGCTTAATTTACTTTTCTGTTGTTAGTTGCTTGCATATTAGAGTGTCTTAGAACTTCTGAAGTTTTAGCTTTGTTTTGTCATTGTATCATTCTAGAAACTTTTTTGCTGTCAGAAAATCATTCATCTATACCTGAAAATTGCTCAAAATGAAGTGTCTCGAAAAATTCCAGAAATTTCATATTAAATTTTTACGTGAAAAAAGGGGCAGAGAAGTGCCTAGAGAGTACCAGGGGGCCCCACCAGGCAGGCACACCACCTGGTGGCGCAACCAGCCCAGGGGCGTGCCTAGCCATGGTGTGGGCCACCCCTGGCCCTCCACTCACTCTCTCACTTCCCACTGCCTTCTCTCTCACGAGAAAACACCAGCTCTTTGCTCGAAATCGCGTTCTTGCTATTCTTGTCCACGATTTTTGATCTCCTTGCTCAGCCCCTCTTTGCATCTGAAATTTGGAGCATTTGTTCTCCGGTATGTGACTCCTCCGCTTGTCCAAATAGATTTGTGTTTAGTGGTTTATATCTTAAGTATTTTGCTGCTGTAGGTGACATGTTATGAGAGCTTGTAAGCTTGTTCATTGCTTAGAGATATTGTTTTGATGCATGTAGGCCTCTTACAAGTCCCTATGAGCAGTTCCCTTCATTATGTATTCACTTTGCAATCACTTGTATAATGGATGTTTAAATTTTAAAATATCAAAGATGAACAACCACACATTTGGAGAAATATTTGAGAGGGACACACCTAGAAGGTCAAGACCCTCAAGATCAGCCTCTCAGTTTAGGCCTTCATACAATGAAGACCTTATTGCACCACGCTTTGGCAATGAAGGAGATGAGGGAGATGCTCACCCATCTACCTTCCCTTGTTTTACCTTTTTACAAGCTGCAGGGATCCTCGATGATTTCTTACTACTGGTTCAGAGGGTCGGTTTGACCACTTACATGCAAGATGAGAGTCAGCAATATGCTGTGCTCACCAAAACTTTCGTTGAGAGTTTCGTTTTCACTAACACCCCTTATCAGTCAACTGTTTTGTTTAGAATTTATAATCAGCCTATTACCATGTCATTGGAAAGATTTTGCAGCATTATAGGTATAGGCATGACGGGGACAGTGAAGAAGATCCAAGATCGACCCGCTGATTTGTTGGAGCTCTACTGAAGTGTTACAAATGATGATGACTGCGTAGCTCAGCGCAGGAAGATAAGGAATATTCAACTCCCAGCTCTTAGATATTTTGCTTATTATATTGCCACTAGCATTCTTGGTAGGGAGAACACTAGTAATATCTTTGATTATCATTTAGCCTTCCTTGCTACTGCACTTAATAATGATACAAAGTACAATCTTGGCTCTCTCATTGCTCGCCACCTAGCTGCTAGGGGACCTATTTATGGGGGCATTATTGCCTCACGTATGGTTGTTGCATTAGAACTTTCTATGGATCCTAATGACACTGTGTTGGCACCACAAAGGCTTGATCTTGGCGCTATGAAAACACATCACTTCGTCACTGCTGACTTTGATACAGACAGTTTAGTATACATGATGTTGTTTATTGACGAAGATGAGAGAGAAATTCCTTTCCCACAATCCACTTTGGTCAGTATTTACAGGAGGCCATGGTCGCGTTCTAAGAGGAGGTGGATGAGCAGCTCCGCTTGCTTGGTTTCCACAGGAAGCACCAGGAGGATGTGCCTTCTTACGACTACTTTGCGCACTACGGTGGGGCGTCCTCGAGCTCGTATCAGGACGAGGGTACCTCCTCGCTGTACTACGGATGCGCTCCATCTTGGCTGGCTTGGGATTGATACCCACTTAGGCCATAAGCCTAAGCTTGGTGGGAGGTACATCGACATCACACTCATCTACATATCATGTTTTGTCGGTACTTTGTATATCCATGCTTCGTTCTCTTTTTAGTTTTCGTTCTTTCTTTACTTTTGCTTTCTAAAACACAAAAAGACCAAAAATATTTTCTTTGTTTCTCTTTGTTTGCTTCTTTTTCTTTTTTGCCTTGGTTTGCTTCTTCCTTTTGGCTTTGTCTTAATTATTCGAAAAACCCAAAAAGATTTTGCTTTGCTTGTTCTTTCTTTTGTTCTTGCTTTAAAAAATCAAAAACACCAAAAATATTTGTTGTTCTTCTTTGGTTTTGTGAAGTTTGTTGCAGGGTTCGGCCGTCCTCAGTGGAATTTGGTTTCATGTTATTATTCAAGCTACACAAGTGAAGGGCAATAATGAGGATTAATGACAACTTGAGGTGTGATAAGAGGTTGGTAATGAACTCTATTTGTTTTCATTTTTGTACATATACTTATCATTGTGGACATGCTTAGTCTGTTCATGTAGGGTGTATGTTATTTATGGATGCTTTGTAGTTCTTGTTTTCTTATGATTAGCTCCAGCTTGCTAATAGTTTGTATCATGTCGTATGAATGTTTGCTTGTATTGCTCTATTCATAACTTGGTATGACAGTATGGTATCTGATACGTTGCTAACGTATCCATAATTTTTGATGTTCCATGCTTGGTTTTATCTACTTTCTTATGTTTTGTCCACACTTTGGAGTACTTTCTATACACTTTCTTGGACTAACCTATTAACAAGAGCCACAGTGCCAGCTGCCTGTTTTCTGCTATTTTTGGTTCCAGGAAAGTCAGAAAATGAATATTCTCGGAATTAGACGGGACAAAAGCCAAACTCAGTTTTCACCGAGGGACACCCGGAGCCAGAATACGAGACGAAGAGGGGCCAGGGGGCCGCCAAACCACCTGGCCGCGCGGCCTAGCCTGGCCCGCGCTAGGGGGTGGCCTGGCCGCCTCCGGCACCCCCTCGGCCTCTCCTTTTGCCTATAAGATGCCTCCGATACAGAAACCCTAAGTACCCGATCAAAATTCCACGAAAGAGTCTGTAGCCGCCATCACCTCCATCCCTAGATCGGGAGAGATCTGAAGCTCTTCCTGGCACCCTGCCGGAGGGGAGAATTCACCCTGGAGGCCTTCTTCATCACCATGCAAGCCTCCAGTGTGATGCGTGAGTAGTTCATCTCTGGACTACGGGTCCATGTAGTAGCTAGATGGCTGGTTCTCCTCCTTTGTGCTATCATGTTTAGATCTTGTGAGCTTCGTTCATGATCAAAATCATCTATTTGTAATTCTACATGTTGTGTTTGCAGGGATCCGGTGGATATTGAGATGCTATTTCAGATTGATTATTGATTCTATCATGTCTTTGTTATTTGTGATCTTGTATGCTTTCCGTTGTTAGTAGCTATCTTGGCCAAGTAGATGCTAGCAACTCCAAGAGTTAGTATGTATGCTCGATAGTGGGTCCATGCCTCTAGTAATCTGGGGAAGTGACAGAAATCTCTAAGGTACTATATGTGTTGTTGCTACTAGGGAGAAAACAATAATCCTTTATTCATAGAACAATTGTATTGTTTACTTTACACGTAATGCGTAATGCAATTATCCGTTGCTTGCAACTTAATACTAGAGGGGATTCAGATGATAACCTGAAGGTGGATTATTAGTCATAGATGCAGTTGGATTACGGTCTATGTATAATGTTGTAATGCCCAATCAAGTCTAAAAGGAGTCAAGATGAGTAGTATATGCATGATTTCTTTCTCGATGTTTGTCAATTGCTCCTCTGTAATTTTTTCACCCAACATGTCATCTATCTTAAGGAGAGCCACCACTAGTGAACTATGGACCTCGGTCCTTTCTTTTACTATCAATCTACAATCAACTGTTTACTGTTTTATGTTACTTTCTGCAAACTATTACTTTTTTCCACTCGATACGTTTAATCCTTTGTTTTCAGCAAAACCGATGAGATTGACAACCTCATCGCAAGTTGGGGGCAAAGTTCTGTGGTTGTGTTGTGCAGGTCTCCACGTTGCTGCTGGCACAGGTAGTGCGCCCTGCCAAAGTTCAGCTACCAACACCTTTGAGGTGTTTCCTTGCTCCTACTGGATTGATAACCTTGGTTTATAACTAAGGGAAAACTTGCTGCTGTGCTCATCATACCTTCCTCTTGGGGTTCCCCAACGGGCTCGATATATTTTGGGCTAAGCAGTATCCTCCTCTGAATGTTTCACTTGAATTGAGTTGGCACATGCTCACGCATGCATATGACTGAAACAATAATCAGTTAAGCCTCGATGAATTATTTTGCCTCAGGGGTCTTGAATCATTTTCATGCCATGATTAGTCCTGTTTTGTTGCAAGCATGATTATGACAGTTATTTCTCTCTGTTTGTCGCTCCCTTACTATTGCTAGCCTTCACTTGCACTGAGTATGAGCTCTACTCGTGTTTCCAATTCCCCAAAACCAATATTGCCAAAATTGTCCACCATACCTACTTATTAGCATCATTTGCTATTCCATGCATATTTCAGTATGCCTTGTTTTCTTCCGAATAAAATGTTTGCTTGTTATGAGAAAGTTAGTTAGTAAAGCTGTCACGAACTTGATGGCACACTTTAATTTCTTGCACTTAATAAAACCTAAACCATTGTGTCCATCTTTGTTGCGTATATGCTTGCGCTTTATAAGTTGAAGTTAGCAGAACCATGTATCATGGGGAACGCTTTCAATATTGCATTGGTACTTTTTACCTCGTTGATATCATGATTCTTTTGCTTATGGATCCCGACGGTGTGAAATAAAAGGGAAAATTGTAATATCATGGAGTTTGTATGTGTGTTAGAGAAACGTCTGGGCCGCTAGCCTAAGCCATGCCTAATCATGGTGGAAACTTGCAGCATAACCATAATGAGCATTCTATGAAGGATCCTCAATAAAAACATATGCAAATAGCAAATAAAAAGATCGCTGAGATGCTCATTGTCTGCTTGCCTTGTCATTTTGATTATGGGATAGCTCATGTATCATGTGCAAGGGGTACCCCGTTGGCGGTTCTCTATGATACACATGTACTTACAATGGCAAGAGCTTATTTGTAACTGAAGTTGAGTAGCATGAGGTTCTGTACTTATAAGTAAGGGGCATGAGATTTCAACTTATAACTTGTCAAGCATATCCTGTTAGTTGTGTCACTTTAACCTTAACCATTTAAAGATGCTTATGATAGAGGCAATGAGAGCTCAAAGATAATGAGTACCATACTTTCAGCATTTGGAAGCCTTTCAAACTTTTCAAAACCTTTTCATTTCCTTGTTGAGTCTCCACACATTCTATGAGCACTTTCTTGAGAGCATGGTTGTCATTCTTAGTGTAATGTGCTTGTCTCAAAACTTGATTAATTGTGTCATGTCCTTGATGCTTGTATCTTTGATATCTTTACTTCTAGTCTTCACTTAAACTTCAGAGGTGCCTTGGCATTTATATTTGCTCTACAATCAAAGGCAAGCGTGATACCACTCTATCATACATTATTATGAGCATTGAAATGTTGTTTATGTTTATGTTTCATGCTACTTATTATTTTTGAGTTAGAAGCTCTTCATAACTTGCAATGACTACTGAGTAACCTTATTTGCATGCTCTTATTACAAATTGACCAAGTACTTGATCATATGCTGAGAATATATACATCTTATGAAACAAATGTGTTCGTGAAAGTTTCTTTTATCGCACTCAGTTTTCAACTGAATTGCTTGAGGACAAGCAATAAGCTAAGCTTGGGGGAACTTGATACATCCAAAATGTATCTACTTTTCCGAACACTTTTGCTATTTTTTCCCTCTAAACTTGTGTGATTTGGATACAACTAACACGGACTGACGCTGTTTTCAGCAGAATTACCTTGGTGTCTAGTTTTTGTGCAGAAAATCAACTATCTGGAAAAATCTCGGAAAATATGCCAAAAATCCTATTTCACTAGAAGACTCATGGAGCCAGAAGATGAGACGGAGGAGGGCCACGAGGGGCCCACACCACCTGGCCGCGCGGGCCAGGTCAGGTCGCGCCTAGGGGTGGTGTGGCCGCCTCAGTCACCCCCTCGGCCTCCCTCTTCACCTATAAGTTGCCTCTTGACCTAAAAACCAAGGGGGTTCGACGTTTTTCCAGAAAGAGTTCCGCTGCGCCGCCACCACCAGATTCTGTGATTCGGACCGAGAAACTCCGTTCTGGCACTCTGCCGAGATGGGGAATTGGAGGAGATCATCACCATCATCATCACCATCGCTTCTCCATCGACCATGCATGTTTCTCCCATCTATGAGTGAGTAATCCCCCGCTATAGGCCATGGGGATGGTAGGGATTGGATGAGATCGTTCATGTAATGGCATCAGATTGTTAGGGCATGGTGCCTAGTATCTATTATTAGTGCTTTTTGACTTTGTTTCAACTTTGTATGCTTAATGCTTGTCACTAGGGCCCGAGTGCCGTGATTTGAGATCTAAACATGTTATTGATTTATTATGATAGTATTGTTTATGGTCTTACCTGCAAGTTGTATACACATATTGTTGTCCGAAACCAAAGGCCCTGAAGTGACAACAATCGGGATAACCAGAGGGAATGGCTTTGATGTGAGGATCACATGTGTTCACGGAGTGTTAATGCTTTGCTCCGGTGCTATATTAAAAGGAGCACCTTAATTGCCAGTAGTTCCCTTGAGGTCCCACTGCAAACGGGCTGGTACGACAAAAGATGTTGTGCACGTTCTCATTGCGAGCACGTATGACTATGTATGGAACACATGCCTATGATTATTTAGTACTTGGATGTTTTATCTTATCTATCTGCAAATGCCCTATGTTTTGATTGCTATATGAATTGTCTTGTTCATACAACGCCCGTCCATCCATCCCTATGCCTACCGCGCTTTAATCCTACTGTTTACTGCAATTGTTACTACTGCTATTACTTTGTTGTTGCTATTACAAAACTGTTGCTACTGATAAAATGATGTGAGCAAGATTGTTTCCAGGTGCAGCTGAATTGACAACTCAGTTGTTAAGGCTTATAAATATTCTTTGGCTCCCCTTATGTCAAATCAATAAATTGGGTTTCACTTCCCTTGAAAATACTGCGATACACTCCCTATACTTATGGGTCATCACATAGCCAACTGGAGGACATCCTCCACCGCTGAAGAGTGGGTGCCGGCCGAACGGGGAAGTGAGGGCACACCAGGCAGGAGGCCCGCCTAGACCCAAAGAGGGACCGTAAAACCCTCACCACCACGCTGCAGCACGAAGGCCAGCCGCCGCCACCTAGGTTCAGCGCCCTAGGCCGGGCCGAGCGGGCCCGTGAAGCTCTTGCCGCCTAGCTGCAGCAGGCGCGACATAGGCGCAGCCACCCAAACCATAATCCCTACCTAGTTCCAACCAGAGACGATGTGCCGAGTTGCAGATCCGGCCCGCCCAGGCCCAAATTGGGCCCAACGGGCCCAGATCTGGGTGAGCAACCCTAGCAGACCTAGCCCCGCCGCCTGCACCGCCAAGGGCGGCGCCCGCCGTCGTGCCGCCCCCGACCTACGCCGAAACGCCGCCGGTCGAGCCTGCCGGGGCGTCGGGCCGACCCAGCCGCGGAGGCCAAGGTCAGCACCAGCGACGCCCGACCCGCGCGAGGACCTCCGTGCCACTGCACCACTTCACTGCCGCTGCGACCGAAGCCCCGCCGCCAGGACGTCGCACCGCACGCCGCCGCTGCTTGTCGCGACCCGCCTGCGCCGTGCACCGAGAGCAGGGGAGGGGAACGCCCCACCACCACCGACGCCGGGCGGCTTCACCGCCGGCGCTAACCGGTGTCGGTTAGGGGAGGAGGCGCAACAGAGACGGGGAGGAGGTGGCGGCGCGGGGAGCCCCCGGTCGCTCGCGGGAGCGACGCGGGGGACGGAGCTTTCTTTTTTAGAATTTCGTGGAGGTGTTTTGGCCACTATGGACTCATCGAATCATATATAATCTCTAGTAAAAAAATCCTAAGTTAAGTTTATTTCACCAATTTGATAATAAAAGCAAATACTACCTCTGTTTTAAAATATAAGATGTTTTAGTTTTGTGAAAGAAATGCATCTAGACCCATTTTAGTGTGTAGGCTCACTCCAAACCTAGATGAACCTACACATTAAAAGGGATGTAGATATACTTATTTTACAAAGCTAAAACATATTATATTTTGGAACAGAGGAGTATAAGTTTATCGGAATCATACTATTTTTTTATGGATTTTGAAACTATAATTTAGAGTTCATATATGATCCGAAAATAACCAAACCCAAATTTTCATATGGAGAAGGATCAGAATCACCTGACTTCTGTTTTAGTCAGGTCCCTCGAGTGAAGATAAACAATTAGCCTTAAGTTCTCCTCTCATCTCGTCTCTCTATTTACCATAGCTTCTTCCCCCCCTCGCCCTTCTGGCTTGGGAGCTTCTATCTCCACATGGCATCTCCACTTCCAAGCCCCTCCTCCGGTCCTTCTCCCTTGCATCTCCTCTGCACCATAGGCAATAGTTTCTCGTTCCCCAATGCCACCTCCTCCTACTTCAAGAATCATGGGTACTAGCCATGGATGTCGAGATAAAACCACTTAACTCTAGGAAGGCGTAATGACAATGGTCATTGGTATGGGGTTGTTTGATCTAGTTCGTATGACGCCCTGTCAAGCCCGATTCATGGCCAACACCCCCTAATCAGGGAAGTCGGTGACTCCATGGTTGGTGGTGTGAGTTTGTGATTTTAGCGACTTCTACATCGTGTAAGTTGTTTTGAAACGTTCAAAGCACATTCTCGTCTTATTGCAATGGTTCTAGGTGTATGTTTTAAGAGTGGTTTCTCGTATTCAAACATGTTTTTTTGTTATTATCTGCGTTATTTTTATGAGTTAGTAGAATATTACAGATACAATTCTTGTGGTTACCTTTATGTAGAGGCCCCCAAAGTTCTGATGAGTCTCCATGCCAATCACAAGAATAATATCTCATTGACTATCAAATTTTGAGGCAATCATGATGATAAGCTCCCTACTCACTAGTACGAAAAGGCTCTTTCGTCCGGAGCACTAGTCTCAGTCGTGTCTGGATCCGGGACTAATGTAGCACTAGTCCCGGTTATAATGGCTAGTACCGCCCGAGAGGCACGACCAGCTCTAGTTTAGGGTCAAACAGGTGCCAACTCCTTTAGTCCCGGTTGGTGTCGATCTTTAGTCCCGATTCGTGATCCCAACCGAGACTAAAGAAAACGGGCAAAAAAATCGCGGATTCTGCTGCGGCAGGAAAATGGACAAAAATCCTGTCGCGGCAGGAGAACGGCTATCCACCACCCCCCGTGGCAGGAGATCGCATTTTCTGATTTCAAAAACATGCTAAAATATTATAAAACGTTCTAAAAATAAAATCCTTCGAACTATAGTTATATTAAGTGATTTAGTTGTTACAAAAATTAACAAACATGAATTTTGACATAATTGCAAAAAAATATCATAAAAACTTCAAATGGCCACAACTTCTGCATACGATGTCAGAAAAAATATACAACCTATCAAAACATGCAGAAAAAATTCTAGTTCGAAAAGGAAAAAAGTTATTTAAAAAATTAATTTTTTTAGTAATTTTTTATGTCATATTTGGATTCCTCACATTTTTCTGATAATAATGGATATATTATTTGTAGAATTTCAATTTACAGATTTAAAGATATTATGTATGTCATATTAAATGAATAAATGTTAAAAAATGAATAAAATATTATTTTTCTATTTTTATTGGAATAAAATATTATTATTACTTATTTATTTGTCTTTACTTAAATAGTTGTTTGTAATTTCAAAATTGATCTGAGTTAATAGGATTGATATAGTAGACTTGACAACAAGGTATAAGGTCCTTTGCGCGAGGACATCCTGATGGAACGGAGAAGTTAAGCGTGCTGGGGGTGGAGTAGTGCTAGGATGTGTGACTAACTGAGAAGTATGGTCATAAATAGAATTTGACCTCAGATTAAGTATAGTTAATGTGAAAAATAAGAGATGTGAGAAATTAACGAGTGAAACAATTCAAAAGTTCAAGAAAATATTGAAAAAAAATTCAAAAAAAATTTATGAAAAAAAATCTTTTGTCCCGGTTCGTAATCCCGTGCTCGACCCCAGCCCCGTGAGGAACTTTAGTCCCGGTTTGTGGCCGTCCGGGCCTAAAGGGGGGACCTTTAGTCCCGGTTGGGAAAGAGAGGGATTAAAGTCCCTTACGAACCGGGACTATAGACCCGTTTTCCACTAGTGACTAATCATAATATTAAGTTAATTTTAACCTCATAGTAATACTTTATATGCTATATTTTAGCTAATTAGGTTGTAATGGTGAGGTCGGTAGAGATATATACTTACCGTAGACTCACATTATTTGTAACCGTAACGGGAGTTGGACATAGAAATATCTGAACATGGCATTGATTAAAGAGAGATTTTGATTGGACAAAAAGAATCCACTGCTCTTTATAGTCTGCGATCGGATTGTAAGTGTGAGAAATATTCATTGCTTGCTCTTTATAGTCTGAGATCGGATTGTATCTCTAGTTCTCTAGACAAAACAAGGGCCACCCTGCCCACCATGACTGGTAGAAGTATGATTTCAACTACCATTTCGACCTCATTTCCACATGGATACATATATATTTCCCTAGTCTCTGATGTTACTTGCTTATATTTATAAAGTTATTTTTTGTGTTAGCCAATCAGCTGGAGCGGGACTGTAACATTCAGAACATCCACAATATAGTTAAGCTCTCTCATGCTTATTTCGTTCCTATGCTTGAGCTTTCTTCGATGGATTATATGTCCTGATTTATAAAATAGGAGAAAGTTAAACAAAAGCATCATCACCCACTGCTCGGAATGAGATGCATCAGAAAGAAATCAGCCAGATTTACCAACCCTCCCAGTTACTGTCGTCACTGATCGGTGTCGCCACATGCATGCATATTTAGGTTTGTTCATGCAAATTTAGGTTGAATCTGGCGGTCGCAGTCGTTTTTCGGAAGGGAGTTTTCGCTGATCACTCATGAGACGTTTGTCTCACACCACACGTACAGATCACGGAGCTGAGAACTTTGTTCTACGTGTCTAGGAATTGACAGTCCTGCATAAACAAAAGTTAGTGGTGTGCACATTGTTCTTGATCTCGGTGTATGCGGCCCGTGCATATGTTGAACCAGGCTGCTTAATCATATAGTACTAGCATGTATGCAGGGCCGATCCTGAAATTTCAGGGACTCGGGACGAAATCGAAACTCTGGGGCCCCTTAATACAAGGGATCTCATGGAGTTCATTGGAACGGGAATTAGCTTCACGCCGAAGAGAGCTACAACGTGGTCAAAAAGATATCCAACTGCAAACCAATGCGCAACTTAAAATTTTCAGTCTAAAATGAAAATAATTGGTTAGAACCAGGCAAACTTTAAAAATCAGTTGCAATCATAGTATAATAACTAATAAAAATCAATTGCAACCACAATGCAAACTCCAATATTTTCTACGTGTCAACATCCAACAGATGAAGAGTTTACTGAGTTCAAAACCGTCAATATAATTATAAAAATTATAATCATGTGTATAGGCGTGAAATGTTTCAAAAGATTACATTCATCTATTTCCTCATTTTCTTTTTCTAACCGCTAGATCAATGGAGATGTTCTACGCGACTTGACATTGCCGATATTCAAAGAAACTAATTATTGACCGGAAACGTTTGTAAAGATACAATCTACTAGATGAACTCAAGAAGATCTAACCAATCATCATGTCAAACTCACAAATCATAGATCCCTAAACAACAATTGATCAATTGATTACCAATTACCCTATATTTGTAAAATTTATGAATCAACGATCAATCAAACATCATGGTATAATTAGGGCATAGACCTCCTAAAAGTAGTAGAGAATTATTAGCATACATCTGGGCGTGACGCCGTAGCGGTGGCTGATTTGACGATCTTCTATCAGCGCTTAGAGCACGGGTGGGCTGGCGCCGTGGTAGAGTCAGGCGGTAGCCATTTCGCGGAAGAATTCGGCGAACCGGCTAATAGGCAGGGCCATGGAGCGGGAGTTTTTGGCTGAGTCGCGTGCACAGATGAATGGAAATGGGGAGCTAACTGCGGCGCGATCTGGCCAGCTAGTCAACGCTCGTTGAGTCCTTGCGATTTTGCCCAGCTAGGCAACCCTCATTGAATCCTTGTGGACTTGTGGTCGTGGCCCTTTGCTCGTGCGGCTGTCAGGTACGGCATCGGGCCTAATAGTTTTCTTCCTAGGCTGGCCATGCCAAGTACAAAGCTGTAGTATATCCATACAAATCACACGTATTTGGGCCCTCTATTTTCTCGGGCCCGGGGCGGCCGCCCCGCCAGCCCTGCCCCAGGGCCGGGCCTGCATGTATGCTTTCACTACCATTTCGACCTCATTTCCACATCCGCATGGATATATATATATCCCTTGTCTTGGAATTTGTTGTCTTCCTAGGCCCTTCCTGTGATGTTACTTGCTCATATCTTTTTTCTTAAAATTATTTTGTGTTAGCTAATCAGCCGGTGCGGGAGTAGAGTAATATTCTGAATACCCACAATCTAGTTAAGCTACTTACCTCCTATGGCCCTCGTCCTTATTCCATTCCTATGGTTGAACTTTATTTCTTCGATGGATTATGTCCTAATCTATAAGGGGAAAGTTAACAAAAACGTCACCCACTGACTCAGAATGAGATGCGTGAGAAAGAAATCAGCAAGCTGTACCAGCCTCTTCAGTTACTATGGTTGATTGGCGGCAAATTGTTTTCTCTCTCATGGTGTCGCCACATGCATATGCATAGGTGTGTTCATGCAAAGGTTGAATCTGACTGTCGCAGTTGTTTACCGAAGGAGTCCTTATAATTAAATTGGATATCGAATTATTTGTGATCAAAGTGCTTATATTATTCTCTTTAGAAATTGCACGAATACCCAAACATAACATTTGGGTAAGATGTCCATTTATTCTAGGGTAAGCTGATGAGGTAAACAAAAGTAAGAAAAAAATCTGGAAAAAAAACAATCAGAGAGCGAGTTTACTATTGTTTCCATTTAATATGTCGTTAGACACTGTTAATTCCATGTAACCGGAGGACCTTTTTTTCTTATGGTCTATCCAACTTTCTTATTATTCTACCACCGGTGGTCTGAGAGTCAAGTAGAGCTATATGATGCGGAGCAGTCGTTGACGTCAATGAGGAACAGAGTTGAGACTATGCGACCTCGCCGCATAACTTAGGGCCACGAGGCTGAGACGGGACCAAATTCGATGTGGTAGCAATGATAGAAGGTGGAGACGAGGGAATACAAAGCTTGTCGGAGATTTCAGGAAAAGGGGTTATGATTTCGACAAGTGTTCATTGGCTAGAGAGGTTTTGATACTTTTGAAACAATGCTGGAGACAATTGGAGCTGGGAGAGACGAGCTAGGATTCGAGAGACAAATTGGGAGAGCCACCAACGACGAGGATGGAGTGCAGAACAATGGCGGTAGGTCAACCAGCGTGGTAAAAAAGTTAGGCGAATTTAGTATTTTTATAGTATTGTTTTTCTAGGAAATTGGAAACTGTTTATCATATTCTAGGCTACTCAGATATTTCCTGTGTTCCAATGAATAATACTTATAAATTTAGTCAAAAGTCAACAACTTCTAAGTTTGATTAATGTTTAAAAAAAGATGAACAATTATAATACCAAATCAATGTCGATAGACTTGGCATATTTTTATAATGTATTTATTTTCTATTGTATATATTGATATTTTTCTATAGGTCTGGTCGAACTTAGTTAAATTTGACTTTTGACTAAATTTAAAAGTCTTATTTATTGAAATGGAGGTAGTACTTTTTATTTCTGTCTCCTATTAATTCAACTATTCAAAAAAAAAGGTTTAGAAATGGGGAACGAAACCTGCATCAATTCAACTATTCAAATGTGTGCAGTTTGTCTATGCTGGAAGAAAGAAAACAAAATCAAGGGACAGTTTTTGCTGATCACTCATGAGTCGTCGTTTGTTTCGCGCACTTGTCACGGAGCTGATCGACAACTCTGGTGGTCTACGACTACTTGTTCAGGAATCAACAGAAAGTGCATAAACTAAGTGGGATGCACATTGTTCTTGATGTCGGTGTATGCGGCGCATGTATATGTTGGACCAGACTGCTTAAGCATAGCCTGTACGCTCAAAGGTGTACAGATCAGAGGATTGACTTGACTACCCAATCATGGCATGTATGCATGCACACCGACATATGTAATGCCAACACGACGTATGTAATGCTTTGGCAGTGCCACGATACGATTCGGCTATTTAAACAGACACATCTTCCATTGTCAAGATCGTCGGAGGTTCAGAGCTATTAGCTACCACCATCGCAACACCACATTTACAGGCACAGGGGAATCGAAATGGCTGCTGCTTTTGTCATGTCGAAGAACCTGGCTACTACCTGCCTGTTCGCCCTCATCCTCGCTGGCTGCCTGGCCGTTGCGCTGCCCAACGCCGACGCGCGCCGGCTCCTCCTAGCGGCGATGCCACCGGCGGCGTCTCCTGGGTTTGCACCGGCACCGGAGTCAGGCGGTGATGAGTACGGTTACTACCCCGGCAGGATGCTTTTCGAAGGTCCTGGGCTGCTCGCCGGTGGCCTCCGGCTCGCAGGGAGGTTGCTTCTTAGCGTCGGACTCTGAGGGAAAAAACTTCTGTGTTCCAAGCGCATCGAGCGAGTGTCTCCGATGGGTCCATTTTTCCCTGTCCGCTGCGTGGATTAGTGAACGCGCCATTCGATTTTTTACGTACGCCGGCTTCTACTGCATTATTTATGCCGTAGTATTTTGAGCAACTACAATTCAGCTGTTTTCCTCTCTTCTATGTGGTAGATATTGGTTTGGGGTTCAAGCATGCATGTGTTGTACTACTGAAGAAAGTTTTTTTTATTGTTTAATAATTAAGATTATTAATTATATTTTTTGCGTTGTACTATATAATAACTCACAAACCTTATAGATTGAATATAATATTTAAAACGTCTAAATAATTACTCAAACCCATTGAACAGTAGTACACAAGCTTCTTAATTATTCTACAAAGAAAAGTGTATGAGCATTTTAATTACCATTTATTTGTAGCATTGTATCAATGCAAAAGAGTACACGCACACCAACCTTTAACCCAGTGGTAATGCACCGGTGTGTGCATATATATAGATATCGCTAGCCCATTGCCCCCATAAAGGTAGTAGAAAGTTCTAATGGCCAAAAAAGAGGAGCTGTTAGCATGTGTTGAGAGTCGAGAGACAAAAAAATGTGAGAAAGGAGATAAGGGAACATGAGACATCGGCAAATGAGAAGGCTATCGCTCTCTAAACCCAGTAGACTCTTATCGCCTCAATGTTCACGCTATTCTTCTATGCCACTCAAAGTTTCCGCTAACTGATACCGGATGGTCAACAAGATCTCCGTAAAGATGAGCATTTCTCTATATTGACTCACCTCCAGATCGAGGGAAGACCTCTTTGTCGCTCGGATCAAGCGATATTGAAGTTGAACAATACACCAAAGTAGCTACTACTATACTGAATCCGGGCGGTGTCATTTGTCATGGCTAGCTTCTGCTGCAATAACTGCGAGGATTTGCCTCCAATTACACAAGGATTCAGTCACTGGAAACAAGAATATAGAGCAGATGCGGTGAACCAGCATACCACTGCATGATGTAGTACACTATAGTCAGTGACATAACACCAATGAAACACCGTTCACTAGTATTAATCCCTCAGAGTGGTATAACAGAAACACAACAGGTTCAAGACATGACTATAGGTTACAACTCGACTCTTTATAAATGATCCAGAGAACACTCTAGGTTAAAGGGAGAAAAAAAAACTCTTACAAAGAAGAACCAGAAATAATAACTCAGAGCTATCAGACTAAAAAAACTAACATATAAACTATCTAGCTTGCAATTGCTACTAATGCAATGCTCTACACAGTGGCGGACCTAGCAATATTTCAAAGCCTGGGCACACGACAAATTAAAATACTCCACACTTTGTTGGACTTCTAGACACCAAGAACCAACAATGTCACGATATTTAGATAAACATCATATGAATATAATCAATAATATTTCATAGTGTTAGAATACATATTATACACGTGTTTGTATAGATGTAGGATACGTATGCGTGTGTATTCCTTGTATATATATCCGTGTTGTATGCAACCGGAACTTCTTATAATCCTCTTATATAATGAGCAATACAAGACCACCTAACGTGTGGTTTCCCATATCTTACACATAGATCGTATATATAAAAAATATAGACTAAAGTAGCAAATAACCTGCTGAATATATTAGCCACACAATGATAAAATCTAACTTTTGACGATTCGAAGTAGAACCGTAAAAATCTAATATGTTCCATTTTTCAACCGCATAAAGAACTACAAGATGTAGAGATGTACTACTTTCTCAGTCTCGAAATAGAAGTAAAAAATTACACAATTTTGTCTAAATTTGGATATATGTATCTCTAGCGACATCCAATTTTAGTAAATTTGAACAAATATATACAACATCTATTTCAAGTCGGAGAAACTAGTAAATTATACAACTTCGTATTGAAAAATAACTACATTGGAGACAACAGAGAAAAACTCGCCCAGTTGTTGTGTGCGACCCATGCCGTTGCTATCGCCGCCTTGCCGCTTGCGCTTCCACTCGTCACTCTCTCCCGGCGGGATCGCAGCCTGATCGGAGCGAGGGACTCCCCGCCTCGTCTATCCGGCCTTCGCGGCTCGCTAAGCTAGGGAACGCCACGCGCCGAGTCGAACGGATCGATCGTCAGTAGACGAACAAACTAACTCAACATTGATTCCCTCCAGCCAAGCTTCGTGAACGTGAGAAGTGGCCCAATGTGAACCATGGAACGAAATGGGCCAATCAGTTCTATGGAAGTAGGTTTTATGGCTAGAGTATCTACTCCTATCTAATCAGAACTTCGTCTTCACTTCGGTTGATGAATATATTGATGATGTCTATGCACTTCTATTTTTGTAGACAATTGTTGGGCCTCCAAGTACAGAGGTTTGTAGAACAGCAACAAGTTTTTCCTTAAGTGGATCACCCAAGATTTATCGAACTCAGGGAGGAAGTGGTCAAAGGTATTCCCTCTCAAGCAACCCTGCAATCAAGATACAAGAAATCTCTTGTGTCCCCAATACACCCAATACACTGGTCAGGTGTATAGGTGCACTAGTTCGGTGAAGAGATAGTGAAATACAAGTGGTATGGATAATTATAAGTGGTAATGGTGCTAGAAAATAACTTGATGGCGTGGAAAAGACTAAATGCAAACTGAAATAAAGATGGAACCAAGCAAACATGTAATAGATCTAGTTGCAAATGGTGTATCAATGCTTAGAAACAAGGCCTAGAGATCATACTTTCACTAGTGAACACTCTCTCATAAATATATCCTTCTTTATGATACTACTCTTAACTACTCTCCGGTTGAACACTCTAATCGATGGTAGGGCTATAACAACACTCCTCAAAGTCCATCTTTCCCATCTAGAAAACCCCACACTGTCACCTTGAGTACTAGATGAGTCCAACAAACATCACAATTTTATAAGAGACATCCAACTCCAAATATAACTCATAACAAGTATTTGTAATCTCTAGCCTAAGTGCCACCATGGTGAGCACGCTGTCACTTTCACACACATGGGGAGAGCAGAGATCTATTAAAGCACTTGAGTAGCAAGGTAGATCTACTAGATTACAAAGCTCATGACCACAACAAGATCATGCATAGATAGAGAGATGAACACATAGCTACCGGTAGAACCCTTAGCCTCGAGAGAGAACTACTCCCTCCTCATCATGGGAATTAGCAATGGTGATGGAGATCATGGTGGAGATCGATGGAGATGGCTTCGGGGGCACTTCCCCGTCCCGGCAGGGTGCCGGAACAGAGAGTTTCTGTCCCCCAAATCTCCCCTTCGGTGGCGGCGGCACTGCGGAACTTTTCGTGGATTTCTGATTGACGATTTAGGGTTTTCGCATCTGGAGGAATATATAGGCGAAAGGGCAAGGTCGGTGGAGGCCGGAGGGGCCCACACCACCTGGTGGCGCGGCCAAGGGGGACCCCCGCCACCCTATGGTGTGGCTGGCCCCTGGCCCCTCTCCGTCTCGTCTTCTGGCTTCGTGTTCCCCTCGGTGAAATATTTACTTTGGCTTTTGTCCCGTCCAATTTCAAGAATATTCATTTTCTGCCTTTTCTGGAACCAAAAACAGCAGAAAACAGGCAACTGGCACTATGGCATCTTGTTAATAGGTTAGTCCAAGAAATAATATGAAAAGTACTCCAAAGTGTGGACAAAACATAAGAAAGTAGATAAAACCAAGCATGGAACATAGAAAATTATAGATACATTTGCAATGTATCAACATCCCCAAGCTTAACTCCTACTCGTCCTCGAGTAGGTAAGTGATAAAAAGAAAGAATAATTTTTGAGGTGACATGCACCATCAAAGACTTGATCAAAGTGTTTGTAAAACATTCAAAGCTGGGATCATAATACTTCAATCATAACATGAAATACAAGGTTCTAGCAATAAGACAAAGAAAGTATGATGCAACATGAAAAGGCACAAACAAAAGATTCATGAATAACAATGCTTTGCAAGACATTTGTTTGTTTCACATAAAGAAAACATAACGTATTCAGCTTGTCCCTCAAGAGAGTAGCAAATATAAATGCATAGGACACCTTCAAAGTTCATAAGAGTGACTAGATACAAATAGTTTAGAACAAGCAATATCAAGTTATGCATCAATTCACAAGTCTTGGGACAATGCACGTAGAACTAAGAATGACCACTATGCTCTCTCAATAGGTGCATAAAGATAGAAGGTGGAGACTCAATATAAAAGTAAAAGAAAGGCCTTCATAGAAGGAAGCAGAGATTCAAGTTTCATAAAGAGCTTCCAAAAATTATGGTACTTGTTAGCTTTCAGCTCTCATTGCCCCTATCATAAGCATCTTTAAGGTTATTAAGGTTAAAGTGACACAACTAAGAGGATATGCTTGACAAGTTATAAGCCAAAATCTCATGCCCCTTACTTACAAAGACCGAACCTCATGCTACTCAACTTTAGTCACGAGTAAGCTCTTGTCATTATAAGTACATATGTATCATAAAGAACTGCCAACGGGGTACCCCTTGCATATGATACCGGAGCTATCCCATAATCAAAATGACAAGGCAAGCAGACAATGAGCATCTCAGCGATCTTTTTATTTGCTATTTGCATAGGTTTTTATTGAGGATGCTTCATAGAGTGCTCATTATGGTGATGCTGCAAGTTTCCACCATGATTAGGAATGGCTTAGGCTAGCGGCCTAGGCGTTTCTCTAACACACATACAAACTCCATGATCATACAAGTTCCACTTTTATTTCACACCGCCGGGATCCGTAAGCAAAAGAACATGATGTAGCACCCCGCTAAAATCACTACTAGAAAATCGCTGTGTTTTTGTGTTGCGCATCATCATGACCGCATGCTCATGTCATCATGCCACATTGCATTTGAGCATCGTCATGTCATCATGCATGGTTTTGTCAAAAACTATTTTTAAAAAGCCTAGTTTTGTTTTCTAAAATATCCCCCGTCTTTATTCAAATTAAAACCCTAGTCTCTTTCGAATCTTTTATTTGTCTAAAATCTATTTACCAAAGCTTCTCTAAAAATAAAACAAATAAAATAAAAGTTTTAGTGGGGGAGGCAGCCGCCGGCCAGCCCAAAAGCCCAGCCAGCAGCCACCTACCACCCCACCAGAAAACCCTAACCCCAAACCATCTCCCCACCCCGCCGGCTCTCTCTCTCACCCCGCCTGTCCACCTCGCCCCTAGCCCACCACCTGCCAGCCACCACTCTATCTCCCGCCCATCCCCTGCGCAACACCACCTGCACGCACACAAACACACGCACCCACCGACAACCCCGGGTTTCCCCCGGCCCCACCTCCTTTCCCGCCCACACCCCATCACCGCCGCCACCTGCCTCCACCCTCCACCTAACCCCAACCACTCCCAGGCCGCCACCTCACCAACCCCACCCCACCTGGCCACCTCCTCCCCCACACCTCACCACCAACTCCCACCGACACCTGCACACCCTCCAACCTCCCCTGGTCCCTGGGCCCCACCCCGCCAGCCTGCCGCCCCGCTCCACCCCCACCTGCGCCTCCCGCTGGCCCGCTCCTCTCCTTCCTCCAGCCCCACCTACCCGTAGCCGGACCTACCACCCCCGACCGACGCCGCCGCCATGGCCGCGCCTGCCGTCGCCTCTCCCTCCATCCCACTGCACCGCATCTCCCTCCCCTTCTCTGTTTGACCTCCGCTGCCGCGGGGTTCTTTCCCCCTCCCCCCGCTCGCTTCCTCCTTGCCCTCCACCGCCGCTTCCTTCCTCCATCCCAGCCCAGAGCTTCCCGCCGCCCGCCTCTCCCCGGTGCGACCTTGGCCGCATCTCGTCGTCCCCTTGGCCGCCGCCTTCCTCGCCCTGCAGCGGCGCTGCTGCCCTTTTGCAGCCGCCCTCCCTCGAGCTCGCCCTTGCCCCTCACCGTGCCACCGCCACCTGCGTGTCCTCGCCCCGACGCCCTCTGTGCGCTCGACCCGCGAGCTCGCCGAATAGCCGCCTGGCGCGCACCTCTGCGCCATCCTTGCCTCCATCGCGAGCTCAGTCCTGCTCCTCCTGGGTCCCGCCGCCGTGGCCAGCGGAGCAGGCCACCGTCGCCCCTCTGCGCGTCCTCGCCTTGCCAAGCCGTCCTCACCAGCGACCGTGCCTCTGTCCGCCACGGGTGCCCCTCACCGTCCTGTTGACTTGGCCGCGTGTTCTGTTTTGCCTGCAGTACCACGTCGGCATCCGCCTCCTCCGTGCCGCGTGTGTGGCTATCTCTTGTTCGATTTGTTACCAACAGGGTATGTGCAGATGCGGAGTTCTCTGTTTAGCTGTTAAACGCCCGGAGATCGATGCCACGCCCTGCCGCCTCGTCGACAAGTTCTACCACCAGCCCCATCTGAGCATGTTCACAAGATCTTCCGAGTGCCAACACCGCTGAACGGAATCCCGAAGCCTCGATCCGAAGTCGAGACGACAAAGTGGAGACATCGCCGAGTCCTTCCGATGACCGCAAGATCGTCCCCGGAGCCGATGACCCGAAGATCCCCTTGTCGGAACGCCAAGTTCTTCTTCGCGAACGCCAAGACCGACCTGATACGTGGACCCGACAAGATCTTCGCGACGACAAGATCGACATCGACCAGGGCGAGTCCGATGAGCCCTGACGCCAAACCAAGTCCTTCTTCCCGGATTCTGAATCCGATCCCCGTCGAACCCTGAGACCGGACCCCGAATCCTGGAACCAAGATCTTCCGAACCCAGATGTGTGCCCCTAAGCCCCTATTTTCTATAATATGACATTATCAACTGTTGCATATTAAATTGTTCATGCATGCATACATATTTTGTGGGTCCGGGTTATTTAGTCGATTCACCTAAATTAAATATGGAGTGTTTCTGCGGGATATCTTTGTCTTATTCCAGACTCCATTTAAATTGGTGTAGCGAACCGATGCCATGTTTCGCCCTGTTAATGCATCATTTATTTTGCGGGGTAGATAAATAACTTGAACCATATAATTAATTGCCGGGACCCCGGTTCCGCTTAATATTGCCTAATTGCACCGCATCTGCATCATATCATAAACATGCCGATTCTTCTACCGTAGTATTAAATATTGCATCTGGTGTTTCTTCTAGTGTTTGCTTCTTCGCGGATTAGGCCGATGAGTGGATGCGAGTATCGACAAGTTCTCCGGATATGATCCGTCGGCAGTGTTTCCCAGGCGAGCATCTCTCCCCCTTCCTACCTATTTTGCGTTTATAGTCTTTATTTCCTCCTGTTGATCTATTGCTATCTGTGTCACGATGCTTTAGTTTTCGTGCACCATTTACACTCCTTGCAGTCTCTATATTTCCGTGGACACATCCTATTGCCTGTTGTTTGATACATAGTCGGCCCTGCGAGTCGTAGTTGCTTGCTTCTATGTTGCTTCGCGTCGTTGTCGTTCCATCATTGACGGCAAGTTGGTACATGATAAACGGTGGAGGTGCTAAATGGTGGAGATGATCATGACTTTAAGTACAACTATTAAAATGCTAGATATAACTAATGTAGAGGCATCGGTGGGCAATAGATGTTATTTGGTTCTTCCACGCTCACTTCTGTCCCATAGGACCCCGAGTACTTGATACCTGTTCCTTGATTCTTCGCACTATCCACATCCGGGAGGCCGTGGACCCCCCTGAGCTAGAGCTTGATTCATTTCTATTTCTTGGGGCCACAAACTAGTTTGGGGTTTTATTTACTATCCTATACTTATGCCATGTTTACTGCTTTATTTAAGATTGTGCGTGGAGCACCTGTACTGTTTAGGATCACGGAGTGTTTTCGCGGTATCGACAAGCCCAGTCACACTTTCAGGTTCCCAGTCGTTTACAGCCATTGACGCAAACCCTGGGTCCGTTCCGGAGCCGGCCAACTTCGTTGCGGGTAGCTTAGTGGGGTGGCCCCCTGAAATATTTTATGAATCCTGTGATCACTTTGTCGTGAATGCCTCGTTGGGTTTTGAGTTGGTTTTTCCGAGGTTGATCGAGTGTGTGTTGCTATTTGTGCACCCCTGCAGGGTAAAACTTTCTGAAAGCCGTGTCCGCGGTTATGGACGACTTGGAGCACAGTATCTCGATCATAGACAAGCATAACTAAAGTAGTGCTATAAATTTGACTTAATATATCTGACTAGTAATCAGCTTCACTATAACGGAATGGATATTAAAAAAAATGCCAACCACTGGTGGACCTGGGTTGTTTTGTTATATCTGCCTAGTAAGTATTGCAACTCCAATGGAATGTGATAAAAGTGCCAACAAATGCTGGGTTTTGGGATTCCTCAGGACAATTATATCTGACTAGTAAATGTTCCAACTACAACGGAATGGTAATTTAAATTGCCACTACTAATGCTTCATGATGACTCATGCTATCTATATCTGATCAGTAATTGCTGCAACTATAACGGAATGAGTAAAATTGCCAACTGTGTGAGTTCCTTGGTCCGACTTCCGCGTTTGGTCTCGAGGGGGAAATACCAGGATGGGTTTGTTTGGTGTTAGCTTCAGGTTGGATCCGGATAGGTCTTTCTTATCCCTCTCTAATAACCGCCAGTTGTACCGAGTCTCTATAGGTTGTTTAGTGCCGCTGCGCTGCGGCTTCAGTCCACCATACCTATGTAGGCGAGAGCCGCCGAATTCTAGCCTCGCCGTGTACTGGCCTCAGTACTGACAGCTCCTCTTTTTCCTTTGCCCTTTGTTGGCATCCCCTTTTGTTTTAGCAGGTTTGCGATCGACGTCGTTAGCAGGGTTACCCTTCCGGCTTGGCCTGGGCAAGGTTATGGACGCCATTGGTTATTCTTCAGGGCTCTTAGCCCCATTTGCATCTTGTCCGTACTCGGACGCTGTAGCGTTTTCAAGGTGATTTGGATCTTTGTACTGTATATCGGTATTCTTGACTCATGGAGTCGTGTTGTATATATATCTGTTCTGTGGGTCCCATCGAGGACTGTTGTGTAATGGTATTACTTCGTTTTCCACCCGCACAAAAGTGCCTGGTGGGCGTCCTTGAATCATTTCTATGCGGGTTTGGCGGAAAGGGCTAAAACTTGTATAGGGCCGATTCGAGGGTGTTACAGAGTGCTATTAGAGCTTAGCAGTTACGATACCCCACTGGTCCAACCTGTAGGATAACCTAGCTAACGGCCGAAGTAGAGTGTCAAAACTATTTTGGAAAATCGGTTGGATAGATCTGATTAGGTCTCATTTTACTCCTTACCCCACTGCTACTCTCCTCTTACCTCTACGTGTTTTAAATCTGCTCTCTTACCTTTCTTCGAGTCCATGATTTCTCGTGGTTGGGTTTCCATCGTACCTTTAGGGTTTCGCTTCTTCCTTGACACGGTGTTGCTACATCCGGTCTTCGTGCTATCTGAGGAATCCTTCATCTGTTGGACTTCTCTTTGTTCCTTCTTGTGCCTTCTGGTGTTTTCCAACACGACGACCTCATCTACGCCAGATCCGATGCAGAGTCTGCATCCCTCCTTGTTTCCGAACCTCGCTTGTCGAGATCTTCAGTCTGATTCCGAGAGTTGGTTGCATAATTCTCCTATTCGTGTGCAAAGTAATGGTTTGGGTGCGCGATGGACTGATCACCATCCGACTACTCTTATCATTCTCTTTTGTACATCGAATCGGTGGATCAAGAAATTTTACTCCGTCCACGGAAGCTAGAGGTGGCTTTATTTGTTGATACCTCTACCTTTGCCCTTTGTTCCTGGAGTGTTCTCTCGATGATCACAGACAATGACCTCTTGTTAGTGGTGTCACGAGGATCGACACGAAGCGAGAAGATTCTGCTCGTCGGCCTTCTTCCTGGTACCATGAGGCAGATCTCGAGGGCGAGATCCATTGTTAGAGGTGTCGAATTATAGCACCCCGCTAAAATCACTACTAGGAAATCACTGTGTTTTCGTGTTGCGCATCATCATGACCGCATGCTCATGTCGTCATGCCGCATTCCATTTGAGCATCGTCATGTCATCATGCATGGTTTTGTCAAAAACTATTTTCAAAAAGCCTAGTTTTATTTTCTAAAATATCCCCCGTCTTTATTCAAATTAAAACCCTAGTCTCTTTCGAATCTCTTATTTGTCTAAAATCTATTTACCAAAGCCTCTCTAAAAATAAAACAGATAAAATAAAAGTTTTAGTGGGGGAAGCAGCCGCCGGCCAGGCCCAAAAGCCCAGCCAGCAGCCACCTACCACCCCACCAGAAAACCCTAACCCCAAACCATCTCCCCACCCGCCGCCTCTCTCTCTATCTCTCTCTCTCTCACCCCGCCTATCCACCTCGCCCCTAGCCCACCACCTGCCAGCCACCACTCTATCTCCCGCTCGTCCCCTGCGCAACACCACCTGCATGCACACAAATGCACGCACCCACCGACAACCCTGGGTTTCCCCCGGCCCCACCTCCTTTCCCGCCCACTCCCCATCACCGATGCCACCTGCCTCCACCCTCCACCTCACCCCAACCACTCCCAGGCCGCCACCTCACCAACCCCACCCACCTGGCCACCTCCTGCCCCACACCTCACCACCAACTCCCACTGACACCTGCACACCCTCCAACCTCCCCTGGTCCCCGGGCCCCACCCCGCCAGCCTACCGCCCCGCTCCATCCCCACCTGCGCCTCCCGCTGGCCCGCTCCTCTCCTCCCTCCAGCTCCACCTACCCGCAGCCGCACCTACCACCACCGACCGACGCCGCTGCCATGGCCGCGCCTGCCGTTGCCTTCCCTCCGCCCCGCTGCGCCACATCTCCCTCCCCTTCCATGTTCGACCTCCGCCGCCGCGGGGTTCTTTCCCCTCCCCGCCCCCCGCTCGCTTCCCCCTCGCCCTCCACCACCGCTTCCTTCCTCCATCCCAGCCTGGAGCTCCCCGCCGCCCGCCTCTCCCCGGTGCGACCTTGGCCGCATATCGCCGTCCCCTTGGTTGCCGCCTTCCTTGCCCTGCAGCGGCGCTGCTGCCCTTTTGCAGCCGCCCTCCCTCGAGCTCGCCCTTGCCTCTCACCGTGCCACCGCCACCTGCATGTCCTCGCCCCGACGCCCTCTACGCGCTCGACCCGTGAGTTCGCCGAATAGCCGCCTGGCTCGCACTTCTGCGCCGTTCTTGCCTCCATCGCGAGCTCAGTCCTGCTCCTCCTGGGTCCCGCCGCCGTGGCCAGCGGAGCAGGCCACCGTCGCCCCTCTGCGCGTCCTCGCCTTGCCAACTCGTCCTCACCAGCGACCATGCCTCTGTCTGCCACGGGTGCCCCTCACCGTCCTGTTGCCTTGGCTGCGTGTTCTGTTTTGCCTGCAGTACCACGTCGGCATCCGCCTCATCCGTGCCGTGTGTGTGGCTATCTCCTGTTCGATTCGTTACCAGCTGGGTATGTGTAGATGCGGAGTTCTCTGTTTAGCTGTTAAACGCCCGGAGATCGATGCCATGCCCTGCCGCCTCGTTGACAAGTTCTACCACCAGCCCCATCTGAGCATGTTCACAAGATCTTCCGAGTGCCAACGCCGCCGAACGGAATCCGGAAGCCTTGATCCGAAGTCGAGACGGCAAAGTAGAGACATCGCTGAGTCCTTCCGATGACCGCAAGATCATCCCTGGAGCCGATGACCCGAAGATCCCCTCGTCGGAATGCCAATTTCTTCTTCCCGAACGCCAAGACCGACCCGATACGCGGACCCGACAAGATCTTCGTGACGACAAGATCGACATCGACCAGGGCGAGTCCGATGAGCCCCGACGCCAAACCAAGTCCTTCTTCCCGGATTCCGAACCCGATCCCCGTCGAACCCTGAGACCGGACCCCGAACCCCGGAACCAAGATCTTCCGAACCCAGATGTGTGCCCCTAAGCCCCTATTTTCTATAATATGACATTATCAACTGTCGCATATTAAATTGTTCATGCATGCATACATATTTTGTGGGTCTGGGTTATTTAGTCGATTCACCTAAATTAAATATGGAGTGTTTCTGCGGGATATCTTTGTCTTATTCCGGACTCCATTTAAATTGGTGTAGCGAACCGATGCCATGTTTCGCCCTGTTAATACAACATTTATTTTGCGGGGTAGATAAATAACTTGAACCATATAATTAATTGTCAGGACCCCGGTTCCGCTTAATATTGCCTAATTGCACCGCATCTGCATCATTTCATAAACATGTCGATTCTTCTACCGTGGTATTAAATATTGCATCTGGTGTTTCTTCTAGTGTTTGCTTCTTCGCGGATTAGGCCAATGAGTGGATGCGAATATCGACAAGTTCTCCGGATATGATCCGTCGGCAGTGTTTCCCAGGCGAGCATCTCTCCCACTTTCTACCTATTTTGCGTTTATAGTCTTTATTTCCTCCTGTTGATCTATTGCTATCTGTTGTGATGCTTTAGTTTTCGTGCACCATTTACACTCCTTGCAGCCTCTATATTGCCATGGACACATCCTATTGCCTATTGTTTGATAGATAGTCGGCCCTGTGAGTCGTAGTTGCTTGCTTCTATGTTGCTTTGCGTCGTTGTCGTTCCACTATTGACGGCAAGTTGGTACATGATAAACGGTGGAGGTGCTAAATGGTGGAGATGATCATGACTTTAAATACAACTATTAAAATGCTAGATATAACTAATGGAGAGGCATCGGTGGGTAATAGATGTTATTTGGTTCTTCCACGCTCACTCGTGTCCCATAGGACCCCGAGTACTTGATACATGTTCCTTGATTTTTCGCACTATCCACATCCAGGAGGCCGTGGACCCCCCTAAGCCAGAGCTTGATTCATTTCTATTTCTTGGGGCCACAAACTAGTTTGGGGTTTTATTTACTATCCTGTACTTATGCCAAGTTTACTGCTTTATTTAAGATTGTGCGTGGAGCACCTGTACTGTTTAGGATCGCGGAGTGTTTTCGCGGTATCGACAAGCCCAGTCACACTTTCGGGTTCCCAGTCGTTTACAGCCATTGACGCAAACCCTAGGTCCGTTCCGGAGCCGGCCAACTTCGTTGCAGGTAGCTTAGTGGGGTGGCCCCCTGAAATATTTTATGAATCCTGTGATCGCTTTGTCGTGAATGCCTCGTTGGGTTTTGAGTTGGTTTTTCCGAGGTTGATCGAGTGTGTGTTGCTATTTGTGCACCCCTGCAGGGTAAAAATTTCTGAAAGCTGTGTCCGCGGTTATGAACAACTTGGAGCACAGTATCTCGATCATAGACAAGCATAACTAAAGGGTGCTATAAATTTGACTTAATATATCTGACTAGTAATCAGCTTCACTATAACAGAATGGATATTAAAAAAAATGCAAACCACTGGTGGACCTAGGTTGGTTTGTTATATCTGCCTAGTAAGTATTGCAACTCCAATGGAATGTGATAAAAGTGCCAACAAATGCTGGGTTTTGGGATTCCTCGGGAAAATTATATCTGACTAGTAAATGTTCCAACTACAACGGAATGGTAATTAAAATTGCCACTACTAATTCTTCAGGATGACTCATGCTATCTATATCTGATCAGTAATTGCTGCAACTATAACGGAATGAGTAAAATTGCCAACTGTGTGAGTTCCTTGGTCCGACTTCCTCGTTTGGTCTCGAGGGGGAAATACCAGGATGGGTTTGTTTGGTGTTAGCTTCAGGTTGGATCCAGATAGGTCTTTCTTATCCCTCTCTAATAACCGCCAGTTGTACCGAGTCTCTATAGGTTGTTTAGTGCCGCTGCGCTGCCGCTTCAGTCCACCATACCTATGTAGGCGAGAGCCGCCGAATTCTAGCCTCGCCGTGTACTGGCCTCAGTACTGACGCTCCTCTTTTTCCTCTGCCCTTTGTCGGCACCCCCTTTTGTTTTAGCAGGTTTGCGATCGACGTCGTTAGCAGGGTTACCCTTCTGGCTTGGCCTGGGCAGGGTTATGGACGCCATTGGTTATTCTTCAGGGCTCTTAGCCCCATTTGCATCTTGTCCGTACTCGGACACTGTAGCGTTTTCAAGGTGATTTGGATCTTTGTACTGTATATCGGTATTCTTGACTCATGGAGTCATGTTGTATATCTATCTGTTCAGTGGGTCCCATCGAGGACTGTTGTCTAATGGTATTACTTCAATTTCCACCCGCACGAAAGTGCCTGGTGGGCGTCCTTGAATCGTTTCTATGCGGGTTTGGCGGAAAGGGCTAAAACTTGTATAGGGCCGATTCGAGGGTGTTACACATGATATCAACGGGGTACAAAGTACAAGTGCAATGTTGAAAGCGTTCCCCATGGTACATGGTTCTGCTAATTTCAACTTATAAAGCGCAAGCATATACGCAACAAAGAAGGACCCAATGGTTCAAGTTTATTAAGGGCAAGGAAAGTAAAATGTGCCATCAAGTTCGTGAGAGCTTTAATCACTAGTTTTCTCATAAAAAGTTTAATTTGGAAGGTAAACAAAAGCATGAATATACTTGGAATAGCATAAGCCAGTAGGTAGGTATGGTGGACTCTTTGGAATAACTTGGTTTAGGGAGTTGGATGCATGAGTGGAACTCATACTTGGTTGTGGAGGCTAGCAAAAGACTGGGAGCGACAAACTAAGAGAGCAATAATGGCCATAATCATGCAGAGCGGCAAAACATCATTGATCAAAGCATAAAGTGATACTAGAAGTTGCAAACTAAAGTATCATAAAGGCTATGGTGACTTGAGATAGTCATAACATGGTGTGAGCATGTGCCAAGTCAACCCAAATGAAGCATCAAAGGAGAATACCACTATACTATGCTTTAATATGCTAAAACAACGCATGATTCATCCAAGGCACATTAAGCAATCTGAATTGTTTATAACATGCCATGCTACATCAAAGAATACTAAGCATAAAGCCAAAACAATATCAAGCATGGCATGACAAAGCATAGGCCACAGTCAAAAACGAGCTCTTTTTACCACTTAAGCATGAACTTTCCCTACTCTTTTCCAATCCAAACCAAACTATTTGAAAACCAATGTATGAAACTGATGGGTTCATAGCATGGAAAACAAAAAATTTCTACCGCAAGAACGAACAAAACCCAGATCTAATCTAGATAAAAGCCAAGATCTAATCTATTAGACATGAGCAACGAGATAGATAGGAACTAACCCTCGTAGATCCGAAAGCGTTAACGAGATTAGATCTCATGGTTGATGTAGTCGATCACTTTCCGATCTCAAGATCGTGTGGACGATCCTTCCGGCGTCGCGTTCCGGCAGCCCTTCCGCAGTCGGTCAAGTGGACGATCCTTCCGGCGCCGCGTTTCGGCAGCGCTTCCGCAGTCGGTCACACCTGCGGAGTCGAAGCAGACCTTCCTCTCCTCGTTCCAGCGAGCAGCGGAGGTAGTAGATCTTCTTCACGGAATCCCAGCAGCACGACGGTGTGGTGGTGGTGGTGGAGTAGAGAATTCTGCAGGGCTTCGCCTAGAACTTACCGGTAACTAAAGTTGAGTAGCATGAGGAGCGGCCCTCGTACTCAAGGGACTTGGGATTTTCAGTTTATAGTCCATCAAGCATATAACTCAGATTGGACCTCACTTTCACCTTAACCACATTAAAGATGCTTATGATAGGGGCAATGAGAGCTCAAAGCTAATGAGTACCATACTTTCAGCATTTGGAAGCCTTTCAAACTATGCAAAACCTTTTCTTTTACTTGTTGAGTCTCCACTTATTCTTTGAGTACTTTCTTGAGAGCATAGTGGCCATTCTTAGTTCTATGTGCATTGTCCCAAGACTTGTTGATTGATGCATACCTTGATATTGCTCGTTTTAAACTATTTGTATCTAGTCACTCTTGTAAACTTTGAAGGTGTCCTATGCATTTATGTTTGCTACTCTATGAGGGACAAGCTGAATGCCACTATGCAATGTTTTCTTTATGTGAAACAAACAAACGTCTTGCAAAGCATTGTTATTCATGAATCTTTTGTTTGTGCCTTTTCATGTTGCATCATAGTTTCTTTGTCTTATTGCTAGAACTTTGTCTTTCATGTTATGATTGAAGTACTATGATCCCAGCTTTGAATGTTTACAAATACTTTGGTCAAGTCTTTGATGGTGCATGTCACCTCAAAAATTATTCTTTCTTTTTATCACTTACCTACTCGAGGACGAGAAGGAGTTAAGCTTGGGGATGTTGATACATTGCAAATGTATCTATAATTTTTGATGCTCCATGCTTGGTTTTATCAACTTTCTTGTGTTTTGTCCACACTTTGGAGTACTTTTCATATGATTTCATGGACTAACCTATTAACAAGAGCCATAGTGCCAGCTGCCTGTTTTCTGCTGTTTTTGGTTGCAGGAAAGTCAGAAAATGAATATTCTCGGAATTGGACGGGACAAAAGCCAAAGTGCCTATTTTTCCAGAAGACTCACGGAGCCAGAATACGAGACGGAGGAGGGCCAGGGCCTGGCCACACCACCCCCAGGCGCGGGCTGGGCCTGGCCGCGCCAGGGCATGGTGTGGTGGCCCCAGGCACCCCCTCGGTCTCCCTCTTCGCCTATAAGAAGCCTTCTGACCTAAAAACTCCATGGGGGTTCGACGTTTTTCAGAAAGGAGTTCCGCTCTGCCGCCACCACCAGATTCCACGAAACAACACCAGAAACTCCGTTCTGGCACCCTGCCGGGATGAGGATTTGGAGGAGATTGTAACACCCCGTCCACTCATGGGCCTGGGGGGGTGTCACTCCTGGCAACTTAATAGGATATCTAGACTGGCCCCACAGACCAGCACTAGTCTTTTCTGCGCACTTTGTCCTCACTCGTGCGCACCCGGTTACCCACTTCCCGGTCGGTCACCTATCCTAGAATTGCTCTAGGCCAAGCATGCTTAACCTTAGAGTTCTTTTCGAATGAGCTTTCGGAAAATAAGTTGCAACTTGTTGATATGGGTATCCTATCAATCCTATTAATCCATGTGCCTAGATCTCACATACACCCACCCTTTAGAAGATCGATGCCCTCATCGATCAAGCACACCCCAGGAACATTCCCTCTTGGCACGCGTATGTGCGTCCAGTGCCGGCACATGTGCCATGCCGTGTCCACTCCGGGCCACACGCGCCATGCTCCACATGTCCCGCCACTGACCCGCACACACCCGTGTAATCGCAAGGGTCGGCTCTGATATGACTTTGTAACACCCCGTCCACTCCTGGGCCTGGGGGTGTCACTCCTGGCAGCTTAATAGGATATCTAGACTGGCCCCACAGACCAACACTAGTCTTTTCTGCGCACTTTGTCCTCACTCGTGCGCACCCGGTTACCCACTTCCCGGCCGGTCACCCATCCTAGATTGCTCTATGCCAAGCATGTTTAACCTTAGAGTTCTTTTCGAATGAGCTTCTAGAAAAGAAGTTGCAACTTGTTGATATGGGTATCCTATCAATCCTATTAAGCCATGTGCCTGGATCTCACAGAGATCATGACCATCATCATCACCATTGCTTCTCCATCGACCATTCATGTTTCCCCCATCTATGAGTGAGTAATCCCCCGCTGTAGGCTATGGGGATGGTAGGGATTGGATGAGATCGTTCATGTAATGGCATCAGATTGTTAGGGCATGGTGCCTAGTATCTTTTATTAGTGCTTTATGACTTTGTTGCGACTTGTTGTGCTTAATGCTTGTCACTAGGGCCCGAGTGCCATGATTTCAGATCTGAACTTATTATTGATTCATTATGATAGTATTGTTTCTGGTCTTATCTACAAGTTGTATACACACGTTGTTGTCCGGAACCTATGGCCCCGAAGTGACAGAAATCGGGATAACCGGAAGGGAAAGGCTTTGATGTGAGCATCACATGTGTTCACGGAGTGTTAATGCTTTGCTCCGGTGCTCTATTAAAAGGAGCACCTTAATTGCCAGTAGTTCCCTAGAGGCCCCGCTGCAAACGGGCTGGCAGGACAAAAGATGTCGTGCAAGTTCTCATTGCGAGCTCGTATGACTATATATGGAACACATGCCTAGGATTGTCTAGTACTTGGGTGCTTTATATTATTTATTTGCAATTGCCATATGTTCTGATTGCTATGTGAAGTGTCTTGTCCATGCAACGGCCGTCCATCCATCCATATGCCTACCGCACTCGAATCCCACTGTTTACTGCTTTTGTTACTACTGCCTTTGCTTTGCTACTGCTGTTACTTTACTATTCCTACTACAAAACTGTTGCTACTGATAAACTGCTGTGAGCAAGATTGTTTCCAGGTGCAGCTGAATTGACAACTCAGTTGTTAAGGCTTATAAATATTCTTTGGCTCCCCTTGTGTCGAATCAATAAATTGGGTTTCACTTCCCTCGAAAATACTGCGATACACCCCCTATACTTGTGGGTCATCAGGGAACGCTTTCAACATTGCACTGGTACTTTGTACCAAGTTGATATCATGTTCTTTTGTCTATGGATGTCGTTGGTGTGAAATGAAAGGGCAGCTTGTAAGTCCATGGAGTTATGCATATGTGTTAGAGAAACGCCTGGGCCGCTGGTCTAATCCATGCTGACATGGTGGAAACCTGCAGTGTAAACATAACGAGTATCTATGAAGCATTCTTCTTATAAAAAAGAGTCCGATATTGAGAAAAAAGAGAAAAAGAAAAAAAGAGATTTTATGAAAAGAGGAAAGAGAGAAAAAAGCACCATATTCCCATGGTAAATAAGAAGATTACTGAGATGCTTGTTGTCTGCTTGCCTTGTCATTTTGATATGGGGATTCTTCCGTATCATCGGGCAAGGGGTACCCCGTTGGCGGTTCTCTATGATACACATATGCTTATGATGACAAGAACTTACCGATGACTAAACTTGAGTCGCATGAGGAGCGGCCCTTGTATTCAAGGGACATGAGATTCTCAACTTACAACTTGTCAATGCATATCCTCTTAGTTGTGTCACTTTAACCTTAATCACCTAAAGATGCCTATGATAGGGGCAATGAGAGCTGAAAGCTAGTAAGTATCATAATTTTTGGGAGCTCTTTAGGAGACTTGCAATCCCTGCTTCCCTCTGCGAAGGGCCTTTCTTTTACTTTGTAGTTGAGTCAGTAAACCTACTCCCTTCTATCTCAGCAAGTATTTTGAGTTGATGTGTTTCATTCATTCATATGACGATTTATTCAATCATGTTTATTATATTCCTTGTTTTGCACATTGCTCTTATCTTGATGTTTACTACTTTGAAAGCTATCATTGAAAACCAGCTATTTGTGAACTCCAGCAAATTGTCAACTATTCTTCGACCAAGAGCTAAGTTTTCCATTACCAATTATGATTCACTTTATGTATCTTTGTTGTGTTTCCTTTACTCATTGCAAGTTGAGTTATATAATAGTGAGTTGTCTTCTATTATGATCTATGTATTTGATGAATGTGATGCTTCTTGTCCGTATTCTTTTATCGACTCTTCACTCCATAAACCTGAGGCCATGTTTATTGAGCTCAGTTCGCTTGAGGACAAGCGAAGTCTAAGCTTGGGGGAGTTGATACGTCCATTTTGCATCACTATTCTATGTCATAATTCACCATTATTCATTGATATATTTCATATTGAGAGGAGATAATTATGTTATTTCATCCGTTTTTGCATGGTTGATGACTTTTGGAGCATGGACCACTGCAGTCAGGATTCTAATGGAAAATGTGTTGTTTGGAGGCAAAATTCGCGAAGATCAGAAAATCCAGGAAAATATACGGAAAATCCTATTTTTCCAGAAGACTAAGGATGCCACAAGATGGAGTGGAGATGGGCCACAGGGGGCCCACACCACCCCATGGCGTGGGTAGCCCTAGGTCGCGCCTAGAGGTGGTGTGGCCACCCTGGCCCACTCCAGCCTCTTCCCTCTGGTGTATATCATCCTCCCGAAACCCTAAGACTCGGAGAGCGACCACAGAAAGATTCCGCCGCCTCTGCGGGGCGGAAAACACTGAGAGAGAAAGATCTCTTCGGCAGACAGATTTGTGTCGGAGGAATTCCTTCCCGGAGAGGGGAGATCGTCGCCATCAACACCACCATCAAGCTGGACTTCATCGGGATCATCATCATCATCACCACCACTATCATCACCATTAGCACCCTCATCACCATCTCCATATTTCTGTAACAATTGAGTTGAATCTTGCATAGTTCATAGGGGAAACTTGCCCAGTGTTGATTACTCTTTGTAGTTGATGCTATTGAGTGAGCCGTTGAATTATTGTTTATGTTCAGATTGTTATACATCATTATTCGATCTCTGATCATGATCCATATGATGTCTTGTGAGTAGTTCGTTTTGTTCTTGAGGACATGGGAGAAGTCTTGTTGTTAGTAGTGGAGTTGCGTTGAGAAATATTCAATAGATTGTTATTTAAGTTGTGGTGTACTTCTTCTAGTGGTGTCATGTGAATGTCGACTACGTGACACTTCACCTATATGGGCCTAGGGGAATGCATTGTGTATTTGGCTACTAATCGTAGGGGTTGCCGGAGTGACAGAAACCTGAACCACTACCAGGAAAATGGCTATAGGTAATCCGCATATCTGTGGCGCACGTGCTAGTGGTGCCCCACGGCTAAAATAGTCGTGTGCACTGCCCACAGGTGCCCTACGGCTATCTACCATAATCGTGGCACACATGCGTATGGTGCGCCACGGCTGTGTGTGGGCCAACCCCTATCGGCCGTAGACCACATAGCCGTAGCGCACCCCGGTGAAGTGCGCTACAGGTGTGGCCGGTAGTCGTGCCGCACACGGCCTCCGTGCGCTACAGGCAAGATAGGGCCACCCGTACTGGTAACTGGGAAAACACCTCTGTGGCGCACTGCCGGTATGTGCGCCACAGATGTTCTTACTCCTGTGGCGCACCCCCCATGTGCGCCATGGATGTGCGTTCTGCTACTTCTTTTTGGCAGACACACCTTTGCACATTTGACTAGATCTCACCATCTCACACTTCACTTTCCCCTCCTTCTTCCTCCTTGGATCTCGCCCCCCTCCTCCTTCCACCTCAATTTCTCCACTCTTTCACCATTTCTAGCATGTAAAACTTACCTTGGATGCTACATACATAATAGAGGAAAGCTCTCCTTCCGACCACCATCTCTCGGTCTGTTACCTCTCCTTCGAGATCTTCTCGGTCTCTCATCTTGGTAAGTTGTCTATGTAAGAGGATGTGTTCATGTGTATGGATGATATATGGTCACATATCTATGGAGAGGATCGATGCTCTCATGTGTTTGGAGAGCATGCATTGTATGCTCTCTCATATATTGGCATTGTTTTGGCAAAATGTTGATTCATTTCCATTTTGGCAAGACTTTGACATTTCGCAAAGGTCCTAATTTTAGGATAGGTCATGCCGAAATTTTCCATTGACCATTGCATGCATGCATTGGTTCTGTGGTTGTAATAAACTTCTAATTCTACCTTGTACACCGCGCAGGCAACCATGGTCCGCATAATGAGCGAAGGCATTGTGGCTAGATTTTTGAAATGCGCGACGGCCGACATGATACGAAATAACATGACAGAGATAAGATGTCTGTGCAGAAGATGCAAACTCAATTGGTTGATTGACCTAGATTCCGGAAATCTGCAGGCGCACCTGCTCCGCCATGGTTTCATGGACGGCTACACTTGGTGGATAAGTGATGACGAAGACGATGAGGCCGTAAATGGGGCAGCGGAAAATGAGGAAGGCAGGCAACATGATCATGATCACGGCAAGGACGGGCGAGATGAAGAAGAGTCTCCAGGAGATGGTGAAGGTGCGGAAGCAAACCAGGATGATGATGATCTAGATGCCGGAGCAGACGACGGAACAACGTCAGGCTGGGTGTGGGACCCTTATGTTCAAGAACTACTTCTCAAGCAAACGAGTAACGCCAGGGCTGCCGCTAGAGAGAAAGCCAAGCTTGCACAACTTGAGAAAGATGCGGTTACTCCATTGTATGAAGGATGCAAGCCCGATGATACCCGGTTGAATGTAACGCTCAAGGCTATGGAGATGAAGGTAAAACACAAATGGACCGACGCAAGCTTCGACGATATGATGGCATTCTGGCACGATCATCTCCTGGAGGGGAACACGTGTCCAACTAGTATCGAGGTGCTAAGAAAATCGTGTGTCCTCTTGATCTACCGCACATTAGATACCACGTCTGCATCAACGATTGCATCATTTATCGGGGCGAGGACACGGAGAAAACCACATGCCCGATGTGCGGCGTTAGTCGATACAAGAAAGGGAAGAAAGCTCCTCGAAAAGTGGTATGGTACTTTCCTATCACTCCTCGTCTGCAACGCTATTTCATAGACCCTAAGGAAGCAAATCTCATGCGCTGGCATGCGGAAATAAAGAAGCCAGCAGATGACGATGACCCTGAAAAGGACGAGCTGCTGACACACCCTTCAGATGGTAGCCAGTGGAAAGCATTAGACCTCGAATTCCCCGAATTCGGTGGAGATTTGAGAAACATCAGGCTAGGTGCAAGCACTGATGGACTCAATCCGTTCGGTAGCCAGAGCAGTACGCACATCACTTGGCCCGTGTTTGTATGGATGTACAACCTCCCTCCCTGGTTGTGCATGAAAAAGAAGTACATACAAATGAGTATGCTAATTCAAGGGCCAAAACAACTTGGTACCGACATCAATCTATATCTCGGGCTGTTGAAAGAGGAGCTAGCCATGTTATGGGAATCCGGAGCCAATACGTATGACGCTGTCGCACAAGATTATTTCTCTATGAGAGCCGCGTTGGTCACTATGGTGCAAGACTATCCAGGTTGCGGATATTTCTCCGGGCAGGTTATCCAAGGATTCTACACATCCAACTAGAGAAAGATCCAGGGTCTTCGAAAACCGTGTTCATGGGGCACCATAGATGGCTTGGAAAGAATGATGCATGGAGAAAACGTGGAGATCTGTTCAATGGAAAATCTGAGAAGCGGAGGAGCAGTGAAGAAGTGGATGAATTGCTAAAAAACTGGAAAGAGTGTCCTAAACCGGGAAAGAAGCGAAAGAGGCAGCAAGACAAGCCGTTGATGAAGGTATGGAAAACAAGGTTTGTTTTCTGGGAGTTGGCATACTGGAAGTTTCTCCGCACGCCTCATAGCCTTGACATCATGCATATCACGAAGAACGTGTGCGAGAATCTAGTCGCCACCCTAATCAACATGCCAGATAGGACGAAAGATGGTCCTAAAGCAAGGAATGACTTGATATTCATGGACATCCGGAAGGATCTTCACGGAGGACGCCCTACTCCTGATGATCAGGAAGATGACGATGATCATCAGTCGGAGGCGACACAACAAGGTCGTAGAAAGGGTAAAAAGGTCAAGAAGAACGAATAGTTTACCGCCCGTCGTCGTATGCGGTGCCTCGACATTAGCCGAGCTCGACGCCATCACGGTAAACCAAATAGTTTACCGCCTTGCCATTTATTACTCTTATGGCATCTTTCTGATGCCATACATGTTGTTCGCAGACGGATGTTCCATGCACTCTCTTAAGCTTCGTGAACAACGAGTTGAGGGATGTTGCCAAGGGTACCATCATTCAACCCTTGCACCGCACGTTCCACTCAAAGCCGATGCCAGATAGCGTGCAAAGGGTTAAAATTATCCGGATGCTAAGGGGCTGCGATGACCTGGAACCTCCCATTCAACCCTAAACCCATGCTAAGGAGCGGATGAAGAAGAGTCGGCCGTCCTCAGAAGTTGCTTCGGCTTATTCTTGCTATGGCCAAAGAGCATGATTCGTTTGGGGACGGTCGGGGCCATCACCCCACAGAGAACAACACTGTCTGTCGTGCCAGCGCCAAGCCATGGCAAGACCCCCACACCGTCACCTCCACGCGATTGTTTGGCTGGTCATATTGACATGACCATGGCGCAGGATCCAAACGAGGATGACGAAGATTACTTCGATGATTTCATCAACACTAATCTTTTCCCCAGTGACCTAAACGAAGAACCAGCTGGTGGCCCCGCAGAGAAAGCCACTTGCAACAAACGTCTCTTTGGTTCTCAGGAGACGCCTCCAGCTTGCACCTTCACCGAGCCAGCGGATACATCCAACCGGCCCTCTGTTCTATGCCTTGACACACTACATAGGGTGATCGATGCTCAGATTGCGGTGCCTACCCACTTCCCAAAAGGCAAGAAGACCAGGAAAAGAAAATCTCGCAGCTCGAGCCAGCCGGTGGCGTCAACTGCGAATCCGATCAGGTTTCAGGACGGGCCACCAAGACCAAAGGGTATTATGTGGAGGATGCATGTGGCGGGTGAGCCCATGCTAACTAAGAAATTGCTCAGGCTCGCCACTTCAGAAATGAGGAGTGTGCATGACGGTGTGCTGACGATAGAGAGACGCCTTCTTGCAGAGAAAGATCCCACGCACCCGGTATTCGTGGTTAAGGTGCCATGAGGCTTGGGCTTCGTTGATAATGTCCCCGCGGATCTGTTCTTCCTGCGGTTTGACGACATCTTCAATATGTTCCACCTGTATCCGCTGCACTATACCATGGTACGCCTGTTTTCTCTCAGCCTGGCCATTCAGATCTGTAGAGAGAACACCCCGGGCATCGCTATAGTGGACCCCTACTACATGCGTGATGGCTGCTTGGGAAGCGCCATTGAATGGCGATTCGTGGCCTCGTACCTCCAAGGCATCTTGGTGGAGAACAAGACAAAGGAATACATTCTCGTGCCTTTCTTTCCCGAGTAAGTCATTATTCACTCGCCGCCATAACATGCTTTATTAGATTTTCATCATTCTTTTTCCAACACATTCCGTTTGAATTGTTTTGCACAGAGATCAACACTGCACACTCATCTGCTTGTCGCCGAAACATTCGCAAGCCACGTATTTCGACTCGGGGAGTCAAGAGAAGAAAAACTATGACAAGATCAAGGAAGTTTTGGATGATGCTCTCACCGGCTATGCCTCAGCGGAAGGCGCCACCTTCGTGCGTAAGAAGCTCAAGTTTGGCAGGCACGTCTTCACCCATGTGACGGAATTCCCCTGCGTGAAGCAGCCGGCAGGCAGTCAGAAGGAAGCCTACTATGCACTCCATCACATGAGGGCGTTCCTACTAGAGCAACAGAATTCTACGCTACCAGATCATCTCAAACGGTGGGCCGAAGTCAAGGCCAGGATCAATGATTCAGATATTAGACAAGAGATGTATCGCATCCAACAACAGTTTGGGGCAATCATCAGCCGTGATGTCATGACTTCAGGGGGGTCTTCTACGGAGGCAATCCTCTGAATAACCGTGACGTAGTAGATCGCCTAAAGATGCAGGGTGACTATAGGGCGTTCATGACGAAACAAGGCGTCCTCCCGTTCCCTGAGCCGAGCCAGAAGTCTTGATGTGTTGGTCTAGTTGTAGTTCTTTATCCCCACGTGTACTTGTGTGTGTCGACATGTACATGCTACTACTTGGTATTTTTTGCTTACTTTGTTACCTTATTTGATAAGTATATCTTTATATGCGACTTTTACTTGTTTTTTCACCATCATTTAATTATTATTGCCAACTTTTAGATGACGTGGTACGTCGTGTACAAGGGACGGGTTCCTGGAGTCTATAATGATTGGGAAGACTGCCGGAGACAGGTGCACCGTTTCAGCGGCAATAGCTACAAAGGGTGCAATACTATGGCGGAGGCGGAAGCTAGATACGCGCGCTATCTAGCGGGAGTTAGGACGAGGAACCGGATGAAGACCTATACCTCCGTCGTGGTGATGGTTATTGTCCTTGGTTGTCTGTCATGCATGTTCCTACTTTAGATGTCTAGGCGAGCTTCCGCGAGCTCTAACTTGGTTGAGACATGTATTCATGTCATCACTAGCTACTTTGTAACTTGATCGAAATAATATAACTTATACTGTGTATTTATGTATGTGATTTATCTATATATATTTATTTCTATCTTGTCTGTATATTTATTTCTATATTGTATATTTGTGTATTTATTTCTGTACTGTATATCTATGTATATCAGCTGTATTGTATATAATCTATATTGAATATCATCTATATTGAGTATTTTTTTGTTTTTTAAAATGCTAAGTCGTGGCGCACATGTACGTTGTTAGTGGCGCACCACGTTGGTGGCGCACCTGGTCAGCTACTAGTAGTGCAATACGTCATGCGCCACAGGAATAACCGTAGTGGCGCACCAGCCAGTGCGCTACTACTAAGTACATACTAGCAACGCACTTGTCATGCGCCACAGAAAAAACAGTGGTAGCGCACTATGTTGTGCGCCACTACTATGTCGAGATTCCTGTAGCGCACCCGGCAGTGCGCTATGGGCACTTTTTAGCCGTAGCGTAGAAGTCGTGGCGCATCCTTAGTGTGCCACGAAAGGGGAAAATAGGTGCGCCACGAATTAGCTTTTTTTAGTAGTGAACCCCCGTTAGGAAACCATTGCACAAGGGACCTAAGGGTCTCAGAGTTTAAAGCTATGGTTAGGTTTCTACCTTAATTACTTTCTCGTACTTATGGATGTTTGCAAGGGGTATAATCACAAGTATGTATTAGTCTTGGATGGGGCGGTACATTAGCACAGGTTCACCCACACAACACTTAGCAAGGTAGAGAAGATTAATCAACTATATGAAGCGAAAGCACTTGACGGTCTTCCCATGTGTCCTCGAGAACGTTTGGTCACCTTAAGTAATACAACCGGCTTGTCCTTTGCTGCATAAAGGATTAGGCCACTTGCTGCATTTATTCCTACTGTCTTTTATTTTACTCGTACTTTGTTTACTTGTTTTATCGAAAACCCCTAAAAATCTGCTTGCTAAGTATTTACAGAGAATTCCTGATCCATACCACTAGCCAGCACCTTCTGCTCCTCGTTGGGTTCGACACTCTTACTTATCGAAAATACTGCGATACACCCCTATACTTGTGGGTCATCAGTTTCCTCTTAACTTGGTTCATTGAAATACCTGCACACTTGAACAACTCGCATAACTCATATATAAAGAGTAAATGATTACCAGGATGGACAGTTCCATCTCCAAAATAACAATAATTCATAACACGTTCAACAATCTTTATAGGTATTTTAAAAGGGATCCTTTCATTATGTGGATTTAAAATATTACAAGTATCATTAGACTTACCACATATGGGAGATAAAGTATCATCAGAGCAAATTTTCTTCTTTAAAGTTGGGGAACTAAAAATATCATTTTCATAAAAACTAACTTCCCCAAGGTTAGACATTTCCATAGCATTAGTAACAAAGGTGTTCAAAAGATTCATACTAATAACATTGCTATTAGCATGCAAAGAAAGTTCCATTGGTTTTTTAATTTTCTTTTCAGACAATTCATGTTCTAACTTAGGAAAAATACTAAAAAGCTCTCTAATTTTGTTATTGTTTTCCATTAAACCTAACTAATGAAAACAGGAAAGAAAAAGACAAAATTGCAGAATCTAAAGGAAATAACTTCGAGCACTCACACACCAGCAACCGTACTAGAAGATAGCTTAGTAGCCAGAAGATGTGAGTACCTTTTACCTTACCTCCCCGGCAACGGCGCCAGAAAATAGCTTGCTATCTACGCACTTCTATTCTTGTAGACAGTTATTGGGCCTCCAAGTGCAGAGGTTTGTAGAATAGCAGCAAGTTTCCCTTAAGTGGATTACCCAAGGTTTATCGAACTCAGGGAGGAAGTGGTCAAAGGTATCCCTCTCAAGCAACCCTGCAATCAAGATACAAGAAGTCTCTTGTGTCCCCAACACACCCAATACACTTGTCAGGTGTATAGGTGCAGTAGTTCGGCGAAGAGATAGTAAAATACAAGTGGTATAGATATAAGGCAATGGTGCCAGAAAATAGCTTGATGGCATGGAAGAGACTAAAGGCAAACTGTAATAAAGAGGGAAGCAAGCAAACATGTAACAGATCTAATTACAAACGGTGTTTCAATGCTTAGAAACAAGGCCTAGGGATCATACTTTCACTAGTGAACACTCTCACATAAATATCTTATCTTTATGATACTACTCTCAACTACTCTCCGGTTGGACACTCTAATCCATGGTAGGGCTATAACAGCACACCTCAAAGTTCGCTTTCCGCATCTAGATAACCCCACACTGTCACCTTGAGCACTAGATAGTTCCAACAAACACCACAATTTCATAGAGACATCCAACTCCAAATATAACTCATCACAAGTATTTGTAATCTCTAGCCTAAGTGCCACCATGGTGTGCACACTATCACTTTCACATAGATGGGGAGAGCAGAGATCTAATAAAGCACTTGAGTAGCAAAGTAGATCTACTTGATTACAAAGCTCATGATCACAATATGATCACGCATAGAGAGAGAAATGAACACATAGCTACCGGTAGAACCCTTAGCCTCGAGGAAGAACTACTCCTCATCATCATGGGAATCAGCAACGGTGATGGAGATGGTGGTGGAGATCGATGGAGATGGCTCCGGGGGCACTTCCCCGTCCCTCTAGGGTGCCGAAACAGAGACTTCTATCCCCCGAATCTCCTCTTCGGTGGCGGCGGCGCTACGGAACTTTTCGTGGCTAGAGGCTCTTCGACTTAGGGGTTTTGCATCGGGAGGCATCTTATAGGCGAAGATGCAAGGTCAGTGGGCGGGTAGGGGGCCCACACATGCCCTGGCGCGGCCTAGGGCTACCCGTGCCAAGGGGTGGTGTGGCCGCCTTGTGGCCCCCCTTCGTCTCTCCTTCGGACTCCATGTGTCTTCCGGTAAACTATCAACTTTGGCTTTTGTTCGGTCCAATTCCGAGAATATTGATTTTCTACCTTTTTTGGAACCAAAAAACAGAAGAAAACAGGCAACTGGCAGTGCGGCATCTTGTTAATAGGTTAGTCCCAGAAAACATATAAAAATACCTCAAAGTGTTGACAAAGCAAAGCAAAGTAGATACTAAACAATCATGGAACATCAAAAATTATACATACGTTTGCAACGTTTCAAGGGACAAGCTGAATGCCACTATGCTATGTTTTCTTTATGTGAAACAAACAAACGTCTTGTAAATCATTGTTATTCATGAATCTTTTGTTTGTGCCTTTTCATGTTGCAACATAGTTGCTTTGTCTTATTGCTAGAACTTTGTATTTTATGTTATGATTGAAGTACTATGGTCCCAGCTATCCATGTTTTACAAATACTTTGATCAAGTTTATGATGGTGCATGTCACCTCAAAAATTATTCTTTCGTTTTATCACTTACCTACTCAAGGACAAGCAGGAGTTAAGCTTGTGGATGTCATGTCACAGTTCTTACACTCGCAGAGGTGCGTTGCTTTACCCATGAGAGACCTTAGCCTTGTTGCACATCCGAGTTGCAGGCTTGTTCACACTTCCTTGGTATGGGGCCCAGTCTAAGATCCAAGACAATTACTGCACCCTTCGTGACCCCGCATGTCTCCTTGGTGTACGCCATGCCCACATCTTGAATTACGGCAATGGTTATTACAGACCGTTCAGATGCCAGAACTATCGTGGGACGTTGAGGGTTCCCACCCATATGCTGCATATCATCTACGAATTACCAATTAATGCACGCTACGAGGATAACAACCATGACATGTGCATCTGGCTACATGCAAGAGGAAGAAGATACGGCTGACTTCTCCGTCCCATTCCAAATCTCACGGTTAATACGTAATATACGGCGCTAGAATCATTGTCGTATTATACGCGTAATCATTCCAGAGGTAATTTCAGTCATTATGACACTATATCAGTCCCTGAGATACCAAGTAACTAATAACTTATTTATTCATTTTTTTGCTAGGCAGGGTTTGGAAAGAATTCACCAAGAGGACAGTTGGTGCTTTTAAGGATGAGCTTAGTTTTCAGTCGGTCGATATAAGTAGTACGAGCTAGTTCCGCGCATCTCTTTGATTCTAGTTTCAATACCATTATATCATATTTGCTTATTATTTGTTTGCATTCTATTCTCGTAAAGTGTTATAGGAAGCCACGATGGACTCATTTGTGTGGATATTTCGTTTGCGAGTATATTCGCTCATAGGTCAGTGACGGAAACCCCGCGACATTTATAGAAGTACGTGAACAATATATTCACAATTTGATTTTATTATCATCAATTGTATTGAGTGTTGATACGTTGCAAAAGTATTCATAATTTTTGATGTTCCATGCTTGGTTTTATCTACTTTCTTATGTTTTGTCCACACTTTAGAGTACTTTTCATATGATTTCTTGGACTAACCTATTAACAAGAGCCACAGTGCCAGCTGCCTGTTTTCTGCTGTTTTTGATTCCAGGAAGTCAGAAAATGAATATTCTCAGAATCAGACGGGACAAAAGCCAAAGTTAGTTTTTCATCGAGGGACACACGAATCTAGAATACGAGACGGAGAGGGCCAGAGGGCGGCTACACCACCTGGCCGCGCGGCCAGGCCTGGCCCGCGCCAGGGGGTGGTGTGGCCAGCCCAGGAACCCCCTCGGCCCCCTTCCGACTATAAGATGCCTCCGATACAGAAACCCTAAGTACCCGATCAAAAATTCCACGAAAGAGTCTGTAGCCGTCGTCATCTCCATCCCTAGATCGGGAGGGATCTGAAGCTCTTCCCGGCACCCTGCCGGAGAGGGGAATTCACCCTGGAGGCCTTCTTCATCATCATGCAAGCCTCCGGTGTGATGCATGAGTAGTTCATCTCTGGACTACGGGTCCATGTAGTAGCTAGATGGCTGATTCTCCTCCTTTGTGTTGTCATGTTTAGATCTTGTGAGCTCCGTTCATGATCAAGATCATCTATTTGTAATTCTACATGTTGTGTTTGTGGGGATCCGATGGATATTGAGATGCTATTTCAGATTGATTATTGATTCTATCATGTCTTTGTTATTTGTGATCTTGCATGCTTTCCGTTGTTAGTAGCTATTTTGTCCAAGTAGATGCTACCAACTCCAAGAGTTAGTATTTATGCTCGATAGTGGGTTCATGCCTCTAGTAATCTGGGGAAGTGACATAAATCTCTAAGGTACTAGATGTGCTGTTGCTACTAGGGAGAAAACAACAATCCTTTGTTCATAGAACAATCGTATTGTTTACTTTACACGCAATTCGTAATGCAATTATCCGTTGCTTGCGACTTAATACTGGAGGGGGTTCGGATGATAACCTAAAGGTGGATTATTAGTCATAGATGCAGTTGGATGGCGGTCTATGTATAATATTGTAATGCCCAATCGAATCTCAAAGGAATCAATATGAGTAGTATATGCTTGTATGCTTTCACGATGTTTGTCAATTGCCCTGCTGTAATTTGTTCACCCAGCATGTTATCTATCTTAAGGAGAGCCACCTCTAGTGAACTATGGACCCCGGTCCTTTCTTTTACTATTAATCTACAATCAACTGTTTACTGCTTTGTGTTTACTTTCGGCAAACTATTACTTTCTTACACTCGATACTTTTAATCCTTTGTTTTCAGCAAAACCGGTGAGATTGACAACCTCATCGCAAGTTGGGGACAGAGTTCTATGGTTGTGTTGTGCAGGTCTCCACGTTGTTGCTGGCACCGGTAGTGCGCCCTGCCAAAGTTCAGCTAGCTACACCTTTGGGGTGTTTCCTTGCTCCTACTAGATTGATAAGCTTGGTTTCATAACTAAGGAGAAACTTACTGCTGTGCTCATCATACCTTCCTCTTGGGGTTCCCCAACGAGCTCGTTAATACAAGAGTCAGCAAGTGTCATTCATAAAATTTGTTATGACGATTAATATTCATATTGATCTCCTTTATATATATAGTTGGAAAGAATGCGGGGAGGACTCCAACCGAGGGAGCGCCTAGTAGCAATTCAAGACAAATTACCGGGATTTTTGGTTGACCAGGTCATAGATCCAAGGGGAAAATTCCATGTCATAGAGGAATAGACGTGCTCTAGTCCCGGTTGTGATCTCCATGTAACCAAATTGTATATATATGTATGCTTGTAACACAAGTTATATTATATATGCATCAACATATGTATATTATATATGCGTCAACATATGTGTATTATATATGCATCAACAAGTTATATAACAAAAAAATAATTGAAAATGAAAAACCTCTAAATCGTGCCACGGCAGAGAAACACATGATTCTCTATCGCGGCAGGAAAGCTTTAATCCCGGGTCGTGTTACGGCCCGGGACTAGAGTTCCTCACCCCCCCCCCCCCCGCATGGCCGCTGCCCCATGCGTGAACTCTAGTCCCGGTTCGTAACAGGACCGGGACTAAAGATGTGGACCTCTAGTCCCGATTCCGCAGTCCCGGTTGCAGAACCGGGACTAGAGGCCCTCTAGAACTGGGACTATAGGCTATTTCTCCACTAGTGGACGACTGCCTTGTGCAAGCACTTCAACATTTGCAAGCGTAATATGAAACTGGAAAATTAACTTGAAGTTAAGCAAGCTGTGTTGCAAGTAAATCATGGTGATAGTGTGCATGCTTGGTAGTTTGACCCTGAGGCGATTATGAATTCTTTTGGTGGAAAGATAATAGAGGATGAACTACCATTTGCATTTGGTGAAAAGTCTGTTTTTAAAAAGTTTATGACTATAGCACGCCCACGTTTCTCGGTTCCATCTGGGAGAACATGCACTAGAGATACTGTTCGCATATATTTTGAAGAAAATGTTAAACTAAAACTTTTCTTGAAAGACCAATGTGAAAGAGTGTGCCTTACCACTAATTGTTGGACTTCTCAACAACAAGAAAGATTCATGGCAGTTAATGCCCACTTCATTATTAATGATTGGAAACTTCTCAAGAATATCCTAAGCTTTTTTAAGGTTACGGGTCACAAAGGAGATGATATTGGAAAATACTTGTAGAAAACCCTGATTGGGTGAGGGGTAGAGAATATCATGACAATTACTGTTGAAAATTCTTTTGCAAGGAGATAAATGTGTCGATAAAGTCGTCCCTCTCTAATATTAACATGAATTCCAAAATTATTTGCGGTAACGCCAAGTCAAATGCACAACTAAATACTTCTTAGGAAGTTTAAAATTGCCCTGTTTAGCCATTATTGTATAAATAACATCTCCAAATAGTGACTGAATAGTCATCATGTTGATAACTACTAGTAACCGTAAAATCCAGAATTAGATAACTTTTGGTGCCATATCCCGGGCATGGAGATGGTCAAAACCACACATACAAAACAAGACCAAAGCTTAGTTCGGAATCAAGAATTGTCTTCCATCTCCCATTTAGGGAGCTTAATATTTCATGTAGGTCGGTTGGTTCTCCCAGTCTCATAGCAAGATTTTAATCGTATATGCGGCATATCTATTACACAATTTTTAAAAACATCTCAAATTAGAGGAAAATATTTGCATTTGCAATCATTGTGTGGATAGTTAGCTAATACCGTCACCCTAGCGTTCAAGATTTCCCCTCCATATCAATCTAGGTGGCCCATGACCCGCTTGGTTCATGCATGAAAGCATACATATGCAAGCCTATATATGGCTCGTAGATGATAGCTTGGTTGTAGACTCTTGCAATGGGTATAGAGTAATAGACATATGCACCTATCTGTATAGGCTTCTGTTAGAGAATTCGATCGACTACGTCCCGGAGCAAGGCTATATTTGATTAATGAATGGGCACAAAAATTATATTTCTAAGAATGCTTGCGAAATGGAAACTAGCAGCGACAATTGTAACCTAAATTACTCCCTCTCTGTCCCGAATTAGATATAACCAACTCATGAACACGATCGATATCTTGGTCTACGCACCCAATATTATAGCTCAAAGCATATATATATATATATATATATGTATAACCTTCCACCATGAACAAATTAATTACACCAAGCTACTAAATTGACCTAGCTACTAAATTGACCTCGTGAGTATAAGGACATCAAAGCAAAGGCATCCAAGCATGTTAGATTCAAAGCAAGGATATAGAGGACAAAGACAGACTCACCCGATGTAGTGCTTTCCGATCCTGCGGTGAGGAGGGCAGTGGCCGACGACTCCGATCCTCACTGCGATTCGAGCGGCCGCGTTCTCGCGGACTATACCGTGGAGAAAAAAAATCCTCGTGTTATGATGCGCCAGAGTGGGCGGCGATAACCTAATCGCGTCGGTGGGCTACGAAGGCAAGGGTCGGGCGGTGGCGGTACTCCGGTGCCGTTGGCGGTGTCCGTGTCGATCAAACAATCGAGGAACACCTACATGCATGAATTGGACGAGACGAGTCAGTGGCATCCTAATTCGCAAAAACCCTAAAGATGAACCCTAAAATTAGCCGCCGCTGGTACTCACCTAGGGGGCTGGCACGAGTGAGGGAAGAAGGATTGGCTGGGAGTTTGGATGCGGGGCTTCGAAGGTGACGGGCGCTTGGTGGCGTCGGTGTCGGCGACGGGCGTTGGGTGGCGCCAGCGACGAGACGATCCCTGGGTGGCGTCGGCGATGCAACGTGCGCTTGGTGGTGCCGGCGATGGCGCTGGGTAGCGTTGGCGACGGGCGCTTGGTGGCGTCGGCGATGGTCGCTGGGTATCGTCGGCGAGGGGCGCTAGGTGGCACCGGCGACGAGACGAGCGCTGGGTGGCGCTGTGATGCGATTGATCCAAGCACACACAGCACCGACGATGAGATCAAATGATCGACTTCCTATTTTTTTAATATCATCTTGTATCTTAACTAGATGCCAATTGATTCTATGTGAAAACTTGATAGAACGAACGGAACCCGACGGAAACTTGTGGAACGAAAAGTTTTTGCCCCAATCACCATAAAACAGCTCACTTAATTAAGTTTGAACTTGATAAGGAAGATTAACTATAATTGTTGAAACATGCAACCATGTTTAACTTTTAAATGTCGGGGATATACTTTTCGGGTATCCTCAACGTTCCTCACTGACCAGGGTGGCCCACTTCGGGTTAGAGCTTTGCTTCACAGGCGGCCCAGTTAGAGAGAGAAGACGGAGTCCCATCCGGCTACGGGAAGGCCCAGAAGACTTACCGACTTAGGCTTATAATGTTACTTGTAGTTCAAGATGTACTCTGTAACCAACTCTTAGTCGTAGCCGGATTGATCTCTCCTGTAAACCCTAGGCCGGATATCTATATAAGCCGTCCTAGGGAGAGCCTTTAGGGCAAGATCAGATAACACTAGACACCTCTATAGTCTACAGTTTCAACTCGCACAGGAGAAACCCTTGTAACCCATAATCTGGCTTTGCCGTATTACTAGATTGATAGCAGGAGTAGGGTCCGTCCAAAGCCGGCGGATTCGAACCTGGGTAAACTTGTGTGCTCACCGTCTCGGAACACCGTACGTCTTAAACCCCTCTCTTCCGCACGCCTCGAGGACCCCCTCATGGCGTACTTGTCATCAATCCGACGACAGTTGGCACCCACCATGGGGCAAGTGAGCTTCGGATCTACGTTCCGAGCGGAGTCTGCAAGAATCGGAATCGGCGAGACCATCGCCGTCGGTCGCATCCTCTATGCCAGCGACGTCCCTCTCATCGTTCTCGACGAGACTTGGATTCCGGCTAAGGAGGCCGTGACTGCTTATACAATCATGTCTTTTGGCGAGATCGATGTTTACATTGGTTTCGCTGAACCTGCCCAACCCACCCCAGCGGTGATGATAGAGGCAGAAGAAACTTCTGGGTCCCCTTTGTCCGCGGAGGCGGCAGAGTTCTGGATCTCAGAAAACCCTAATCCCACCTAGCCCGCACCAGTTGCGGAGATAGTGGAGAAATTCGAGCCCGAAGAAAACCTCGCGGACCAAGTCGAATCTGGAGTGGATCTCCCTGGAGAAGCCGGATCCCAGATCGACCCACCCGTGGAAGTCGAAATCCAGGCGGAGCACATCAACGACACTGATCCCGAATCTGATGATGTCGGGACAGACAAGCCTTTCCTCGGGTACCTCAGGCAGCACGCATCGCACTTCATTGGATACGTTGGATCCGGATCCGGCTCTGCCGATGCTGGAGAAAACACCGACTCGGTGCTGGAGGCAATTGGAACAAACGCTTACGTTCCCGCATCCTCGGATGAGTCCATGACGTCGGCAGATTTCCGAAAGTTCTCCGCGGAATATGACGAGGAGTACAACTCCAAAGCTGCAGAAGACGGAGAAGCCATGGACGAAGGATCCTGGGAACACTCTCCCAAAGCGCAGGATGATATGGAGGTCAGAGACAATCCCGAACTCCAGATGTCCGAAAGTACCGCTCAGAGCTTGACTCCGGGAAACGGACCCAAAGCCGTCTTTGCTACCGGCGCTGCCAAGAGGGCAAAGAAGAAGAACAAGAAGAACAAGACCCCGGCAAAAGACCCTCTGACAGAGGAAGTGATTGCCGAGGAATACGAGGAAGACTCTGATGGAGCACTTATCCCAGACGAGCCGAAAAAAGAAGCATCGGTGGATGGGCACGTGATCACTGAAGGTGCGCGTAAACTCATTGATGCCGCATTAACCACACCTATCCCTACAGCTGCAGAACTTACTGCAGATGAGCTGGACGAAAGGGCCCAAGCCCTAGAAGCGCGTCGTCAACAACTCCTTGATGAAGCCAAAAACATCGAGGTGGAGAAGAAGCGCATGTCAAACAAGGAGTACATGTCCCGTCTGCATCAGAAGACACGGAAGCGTCACGTAGATGACAACCAATTCCCACGTGTCCGTGCCGTCCTTTTTGGAGATGAGATGGGAAAGCCACGGAAGGACAACAATGGAGATTGGGTTTACCCAACACCAGTGCAAAATACTGTGGCAGCTCGCGAAATTCTATCAGCTAATCCAGGACCAGAAGAGATACGTTTGGGTATCAAGCTACTCAACAAGGGACTGGAGCAGCAAAAGGTCGCCCTGTCGGGAACCCAAAAGCTGGTCTCGAATTCCGACCAATGTCGCATAGATCCGGTATGGGCTGGCGTAAGATCCCACTATGTTCGGGTGCAGTATCATAACCCCGAATGCAGGGAAGACAATCATTCAAGAACTGGATCGACGGGGCAGCACCGCAGGGCTACACATAACTGGAGCAACGTTGCTCCAGTAGCCGAGAAAGACGCAATCACTGCACTCAATCCGAGGAATCCTTCCCGAAAGGGAGAAGATAAAGAAAAACGTCGGGAGGAGGATCGTCAGAAAATGCCACCTCCTAGACATGAAAACCGTCCGGCTGAACCTTACCATGGTGGGAACAACGGAAACCACGCTGGTACAAGCCGGCAGGGGGCTCGCCATAGTCAAGAACCTCCCCGGAACCGGAATAATGACGCTCCGGACGGGGGCCGGCGATCAGCCGGAAACAACCTAGCTGCACCACCCTCTCCACAGTATAGTTATCACAACGGCCCCCAACGAGGTCAAGGAGGACGACATGGCGGAGGAGGTGGTGGCAGAAGCTGAAGTCCGGCTCCAAGGCACCACAGCCACAGCCGATATTCGGGACGATCCCTATCCTCGAACGACGCAAGGCACAGGATCAACTCCAACATAGAGGCTCGGCGCTATGAAAACGATGACGTGTACGTGGGCCCAAAATGCTTCGGACCACGCGTCAGAGCTACAAAATTCCCGGAAGGATTTGCTATCTCAAGACATATTCAAGCCTACGACGGCATTGCTCGGCCAGACACCTGGTTACAGGACTTCTTCCAAGCTTGCTGCATCGCTAAAGGCGGAAACAGCCTGGTCGCAACCCGATATCTCCCACTTATGTTGCGGAAGACGGCGCGATCATGGCTCAATGAACTTCCGGCAAACACCATCCACAACTGGTATGATTTACAAAGTGCGTTCTTTCGGAATTTCGAGGGCACATATCGGAGGACCTGTACGGTTGGAGACCTACAGCGTTGCACCCAAAAAGCTGGAGAAACTTGCCGAGATTATCTCGGACGATTGATTGACACCAAGAACTCCTGCGAGGGAGTAAATGATCAAACTGCGATTGAAGCTTTTATTTTAGGTCTCCAATTGGATTACTGCGCCATCGCTTGAAGTGTGACAAGGTTACTGATCTGGGTGAGATGATAGAAACAGCAAGCAAGTATGCAGATGCTGACGACGATGCAGAGGGATTACTTAACGTCTTGGTTGTATCATAGTCAGCAAAGACAAAGCAACAGGCTCAGAAACACAAAAACACCTCGGAAGAAAAACCCAACGCGGAGACAGCAGTAGTCACTACTGTTTCCGGGACTGGAGGACGAGGAGGACGTGGTGGAGGCCGCGTGCGTTGTCGTGGGACATCAAGGGTCCAAGGTAGAGGAGAGCAACAACCAGGAAAAACCTACACTTGGGCCGACATTGCCAATAACCCATGTGTGCATCACTTAAACGCCAATGGGGGCTCGTCCCACACCAACGCTGAATGTCGTTTTAACAACGACATCAAGAGAGATGATACCACGGGCTACAAAGCTAAGCGGAAGAAGGGAAAGAAAAATCCCGAAAAAGAAAAAGAGACCAAGGAAGAATCTGACATGGAGGAAGCCGACGCTTCAAATCCCAAGTCAGAAGGGAAGAAAACGTTTCCTACCAAGAAGGACACTTACGTCACCTTCCTTGGATCTCAACCAGCAAAGGTCAAGAAAGCAGTTCTCCACGAGCTCAACGCAATAGTTCCGGCTGTCCCTCAGTATTTGGACTGGTCGGAGGTGGCAATCACATTTGACCCCGCTGATCATCCGCCTAAGTTGCATAGACGAGGAAAATACGCCTTAATCGTCAATCCACTTATTGACGGTTATGGTTTCTCCAAGACCCTCATGGACAGTGGTAGTAGCATCAATATTCTCTATGTAGAAACGCTACGCCGGATGAAGATCTCGGAAACACATCTTAACCATAGCTCTGTGATTTTTCACGGGGTTGTACCAGGAAGACAAGCTAATTCCCTGGGAGAGATCACTTTGGATGTTACTTTTGGAACACCAAAAAATTATCGAACGGAGGCACTTTCCTTCGAAGTGGTCCCGTTCAAGAGCGCATACCACGCTATATTCGGACGTCCGGCTTACTGGGCTTTTATGGCTCGTCCGTGTTACATTTACAATATGATGAAAATTCCAGGTCCCAATGGGGTGATCACCATCAGGGGTGACCCAAAGAAAGCGCGAGAGTGCGAGGATGGAAATGCCGCCTTTGCCAAAGCCATGCTGCACGCCTAGGAGTACCAGGAGATCAAGAAGAGCATAGATCCGTCCGAGATGCCCGCGACGAAGAAGGAGGTGACAAAACCAAATCCGGAGTTCAAGGCATCAGAAGAGACGAAGACGACGCTATTGAAGGATGATGACCCCTCCAAGGTGACCCAGATAGGCGCAGACCTAAGTAGCACATAGGAAGGCGCGCTCGTCAAGTTCCTCCGAGCAAATCAAGATATCTTCGCATGGCAGCCATCTGACATGACCAGAGTACCTAGGGAACTTGCCGAGCACTCTCTAAATGTAAACCCGAACGCTAAACCCGTCAAACAGTCCTTGCGACGGTTTGGTGATGAAAAGCGTAAGGCAATAGCTAAGGAACTAGCGCGGCTCGAGTTAGCCGGATTCATAGAAGAGGTCATCCATACTGAATGGTCGGCCAACCCTGTAATGGTCCCTAAAAAGGACACTACTGATTTAAGGATGTGTGTTGATTATACTGCCTTGAACAAGGCTTGTCCAAAAGATCCGTTCGCTCTGCCTAGAATTGATCAAGTTATCGATTCTACGGCAGACTCAGAACTCCTCTGTTTTCTCAACGCATATTCCGGTTATCACCAAATCCAGATGAAGGAATCTGACAAAATCAAGACTTCATTCATAACCCCTTTCGGAACCTTCTATTACGTTACGATGCCCTTTGGGCTGAAGAACGCAGTAGCTACGTACCAGCGCACGATGCAGCGTTGCCTCCATGATCAACTCGGGCGCAATGTACATGCATACGTGGATGATATCACGGTCATGTCCAAAAAGAAGGAAACATTGGTTTCCGACTTAGAGGAGACGTTCGCCAATTTATGAAAATACAACATCATGCTTAACCCGGAGAAATGCTTCTTTGGAATACCAGCTGGAAAATTGTTAGGTTTTATTGTGTCTCAACGAGGCATAGAGGTGAACCGTGACAAGATCAAGGCTATTCTCAATATTTTCAGGCCAACTCGCCTGAAGGATGTACAAAGATTAACTGGTTGCATCGCCGCGGTCAGTCGATTTGTAAGCCGGCTTGGTGAAAGAGCCGCACCATTATACAAACTCCTGAAGAAAACCAAGGATTTTGTCTGGACTGACGAAGCCGAAGCTGCACTACAAGACCTGAAGAAAGTACTCTCATCTGCTCCTATCCTTGCAGCACCGGAACCTCAGGAACCGATGTTGCTTTACATTGCTACGACAAATAGGGTTGGCAGTATAGTTATGGTGGTGGAGAGACCAGAAGAAAATCAGGAGCACCTGGTGCAGCGTCCGACGTACTTTGTCAGTGAGGTCCTGACAGAATCAAAACAGCGATATCTGCACTATCAAAAGTTGGCTTACGGTGTTTTTCTGGCATCTCGTAAGTTACGACACTATTTTCAGGAGCACCCAATTACCGTGGTGAGCAAAGCTCCCATGAGAGATATAATCAATAACAGCGATGCTACAGGACGCATCGCCAAATGGGGCATAGAGCTTGCAGCTTTCGATATTGAGTACAAACCCCGGACAGCAATCAAATCCCAGATCCTTGCCGACTTTGTCGCTGATTGGACAGAGACCAAGGAGAACATGGTCCTCCCGGAGTCGGAATATTGGACCCTCTTTTTTGATGGATCCAAGGCTAGGGGGCTCGGGGGCTGGCGTGGTGCTCAAATCACCCCAAGGAGATAAACTTTTATATGTGCTGCAGATCCACTTCACAGCGACAAACAACATTGCCGAGTATGAAGCACTGCTGCATGGAATCCAGATTGCTAAGGATATTGGCATCCGACGTTTGATGTGTTATGGAGATTCGGATCTTGTTGCTCAACAAGTGTCGGATATTTGTAATGCAAATAAGCACATGGCAGCATATAAAGCTGTCATGGATGATCTATCTAAATCGTTCAAGGGGTTTGAAGTTCAACACATCCCTCGAGCAGAAAACGAGGAAGCAGATGCACTATCTCGAATAGGTTCTGCGCGGAAAGAGGTTCCGGATGGCGCATTTTTAGAGCACCTCAAAGTTCCCTCGATAAAGGGAGTAGATGAGGAATATCCAACCAAATCCGACTCACCTTTAATAGCAGTTCTGGCTGTAATTCCCAGCTGGACTCAACCCTACCTTGATTACTTGGTAGATGGCAAATTACCCGAAGACGAGGTGCTGAGCCGAAAGATTATCCGACGAGCAAAAGCCTATACTATTGTTAAAGGTGAGCTCCATAAACGAAGTGTTTCTGGGGTTTTTTCAGCGCTGTGTATCTCCGGAAGAAGGAGTGGAAATCTTAAGAGAAATCCACGAAGGCGAGTGTGGTCACCACGCTGCAGCCAAATCTTTAGTGGAAAAAGCTTTTCGACATGGTTTTTTCTGGCTTACAGCTCAGGCAGATGCCGAACGATTAGTCAAGACATGCAAAGGCTGCCAAAAGTACGCCAAGCAAGCTCATGTTCCGGTTCATCAGCTACGAACAATACCTATAACATGGCCTTTGGCGGTCAGGGGGCTTGATCTGGTAGGACCTTTTAAACAAGCTCCAAGTGCATTTACTCACCTCTTAGTAATGGTGGATAAATTCACAAAATGGATCGAGGCTAAACCTGTCACTAGTTGTGACGGAGCAACAGCCAAAAGATTTGTCAAGAATGTTATAATCCGGTATGGTTATCCGCATAGCATTATCACGGACAACGGGAGTAATTTTTCCATGGGAGATTGGGCTGAATTCTGCGACGAGCAAAATATCCGGCTTGACATTGCGTCAGTCGCACATCCACAGGCTAATGGACAAGTTGAAAGAGCAAATGGTTTAATTCTACAAGGCTTCAAACCAAGACTCGAAGCACCACTAAAACGTGATGCGGGGGCTTGGGCAGAGGAACTACCCTCTGTAATTTGGAGTTTACGGACAACTCCGAACAGGTCAACAGGATATACACCTTTCTTCTTGGTCTATGGCGCAGAAGCAGTTCTTCCTAGTGATTTGATTCATACTTCTCCTAGAGTGGCCGCGTATATTGAAGAGGATGCTGATATTTCTCGACAAAATGATCTCGACTTAGTCGAAGAAGTTCGCGTCGTTGCTGAAATGAGATCTACAGCCTATCAGCAGAATTTACGCAAGTATCATAGCCAGAGAGTCCGAACTAGATCTTTCAATAAAGGTGATTTGGTTCTCTGGCTTGTGCAACAAAGAAAGCACAAACTTTCCCCAATATGGGAAGGGCCCTTTTTGGTTAGTCGAGTGTTGCACAATGGGTCGTACTACTTAACTGACATGAGGCCAGTCAAAGAAAGACATGCTACTAAGAAGAGAAAGAGAGCTGGAGGCAGTACAAATCCGGAAGAATTAGACAGACCATGGAATATTGCTCAGCTACATCCCTTTTATTCTTAGTTTTATTTTTCTTTGTAATTATACATATGTACATGCTCTGTGAGAAATAAATTTTTTGGTTACCTCAAAATTTTCCTGAGAAGTTTTTACCATCTTATTTCCTAAAGATCATGTCATAGTCGAAAATCCCAGAATGCTTGAAAAGTACTTTATGCTCATGTTCCTTCTGGTTTAGATTTCCGATTTTAAAACTGCTACCTTTGGGTATAACTCTAAAATTCTAGTCTTTACTTGGGTTATTTGTCTCATTGCTGGATGCGGGTATCTTCCGAGTAGTGAATTGTTGGTACTGGAAGCCGGCTTTGTTTCCGAGTTTAAACTGGTTTAGCAATTGAGCTCCGTTGCTCGGCAAAGTTTCCGGCTGAAGGTTTAGCCAGCTCACGAAAGGGACGAGGCGGAAAGCCAGATAAACGATAAGTAGAGGCGGAAAATTTTAAGTGCTTATGCAAACATTTCAGGCACACAAATAATCTAAGATAAAAGTGCTGAATAGATTAAAAAAAACTTGGCACTAGCAAAAATCATAGCACTTAATATTTACAATCGCATCAAGTTTTTTCCAGAATAATACATAAGTTTTCTGGTCTATGATATAGGAGGAGATGAAGGATCTGCCGGCTCGCTGGCTACTCCGCCTTGATATCTTGCCGAGATGTCCGGATCCGAGATGGTCTGTTCATCATCGGAAACTTCTTCGGCATCTTCTGGAGGAGGTGGCGGAGTATCCACGCGGGTGAAGAAGGGCGTCTCGTAGCTGGTCAGATCAGCTACGTGACACCCATATCCGGCGCATGAGTGCATGATAGCTTGAAGGTCTTGCTCCTGGCCGTCTTCGTCTACTTTGCAGTACCCTCTGGTCACTTGCCATATCTCCATGTTTCCATGGTGGCTCATGACCATGGTGAGAGCGTTCTGCGCAGCGGTCCGCGCGTAGGACATGTTCCAGTCCTGAACAAGCTACGGCATCTCCTTGGCCTTCTCCCACACTTGGAAGTCCGACATGCTTGGCATGTCCGGAATCCTAAGAGATTTGTCAATGTCCTCAAGGGACTGGCGATAGTCATGAATGAGATCACCGACTTGAGTAAGCCGGTGAGTGCGGGGTTCGGACGAGGAGGAGTCCGTCAAGTTCAGAGGACCTATACACAAAACAAGTCAATGAAAATCCGACATTGATCAAAGTCGAAGAAAGAATAAATCAGATAGATGGAACATACCAAGAATGACGTCGTCAATCTTGGCTTTCTCTTCCCGAAGACTCTGGAGTTCAGCCTGGAGCGCCTGGGAGATATCCTTCTCTCTGCCAACCTCATTCTTGAGGTCCGAGATAACCTTATCTTGAGCGGCAATCTTGAGATCGCGCTCTTCAGTGGCCATGGAGGAGGACTCGAGAACTTGAGCTATGCTCCTTTCATGATCAGCCTTAAGCTTATCCAGCTCTTGGCGAAGTCCCTTATTATCCACCACTAAGGTTTTGAGGTTCTCGACCTCTTCAATCATAGCGATGGATTGTTTCACCAATGCTGTAAGTCAAAAAGAACAACAGTTCAAAAAAATTCAATATTGGAAAAGTAAAAGACAAGGTTTGAATATCGAAATGTTACCTTCGGCTTCATCCTTGTCTAACTTGAGTTCAGCATTTTTAAGACGGAGAGCTTTGATTTCTCTCCGCTTATCACAGACATTTTTTAACAATTCCTGGTTATGGGAATACACTTTCTGTAAGTCAGAATACCCAAAGTCAGAAAGCTACTTAAGACTCGGGCTAATATTTTTTGCTAAATATCAGCACGAGCCTTGGGGCCTACACTAGTTCGTTCTTTGGCATCCTAATGAAAGAATAAACTCGGATTTCTATATCCTACTTCATGCTTGGGGGCTAGAGGATATGATATAACATAAGGTAAAAAACAAGAGTTGGAATTCCGACTTACATATTGCTCACGGGTGAGTTTGTCTAAACCCGCGTTCACCTCAACTGCCACCTTCTCGGCGAGAGTAAGAGGAATTACTAGGGCTGTTGGAAGCTCTCTAGTCCTGATCCTCTCATCACGAAGGCGGACTTGGGCGAGAAGGTCAGAGAACTTGACGTCCTCTGCTTCTTGCGCTTCCTCTTCGGGGGATAGATGGCTTTTGTCCAGGACTTGCCTGGCCAGCTACTGGATCTCCTCTACGGACTTCCAGGATAAGCCAAATTTGGCAAGTCCGGGGTTGCTGAGGAGGTTGTCGGCGAAGACTTCAGCCGAGGGATCATTACCCGAAGAGGGTTCACCCTTATCTTGAGCTGACGCACCCACGGTGACGTCAGTGTGCCATCCAAGGATCACAGGCGCCGTTGGAGGAGCCGGATCTTCTGCAACAACCGGAGAAGGAGTAATCACCGGTGTTGCAGAAGGTTGAGGGGCAGGAGTCGAAGGAGCCGTGACAGGGGAAGCTGTGGTAAGCTTCATCTGTTGCAGGGGCTTTGCAGGAATCCCCTTCCCCTTACCCTTGATGAGAGGCTTTGCTCTGAGAGTGTAATAAAGTCGGAAACATTACATCTCAGAAAGAAATTCGAGAAAGGTACAAAGGCGGAAATTGTGAATGAAAGTTACCTCTTCACAACGGGCACTTCCTTTGTGCCTACTGCCCCTGTCGGAGCTTTGCGCTTCCTGAGCGCAAGGTCTGACAATGGGACCACTTCAGTCTCCTGAGAAAACTCAGGAGGATATCCTTCGAGTGGAGCAAGCTCCGACTCGGGGAGATCAGCAAGCTGAAAACAAGAAAACATATCAGCATTGCAATGTATGACTTAAAAGATTGAAACACGTAAAAGGTGTACTGATGGAAGCTTACCGCTACCACGGGGTTTTCCGCCGTGTGCATGTCCAGAGAGATCTCCGGAATTTTTCTCTCGATCTGCTCTTTAATCAGGCATTTGATCTGGCTTATATAGCTTTGGCTGGTATAGGCCTTGGGGCTGATGCGGAGAGAATATTTTTTGGAAGACGTGATGGAGTGCATCAGTCTATCCCTGTGGTACTGAAGTGGCTGGATCCGACGTGCGACCCAGCACTGGACTAAGTCGGATCCCCTCAGACCCTTGTGCTTGATAAGATATTCGATCCGCCTCTTAGCGAGGATCAGATCGTCCGTAAGAGCCGAAGCAGCCTCATCCCAGGAAGGCTAGGCTGTGGCGGCTCTGTCGACAAAAGCCGGCAAAGCAGTAGCTTTGCCGGGAGCCGGAATATCCCTATGATAGAAAAAGGTGGCTGGCCATTGTTTGACCGAGTCACTGGTAGCAATTTTGGGATAGGACCGGTCTCGTCTAACAGAAAAACTAATAGTACCGGTGATATAAGGAACACCGGCGGTAATAGAATTTCTCCGGACATGGAAGTAATACTGGAAAAGGAGCAAACTCGGCCTAATGCCGAGAAAGCCCTCGCAAAGCGTAGCAAACGCGCTCATCTCTAGAAGGGAGTTGGGAGGAAGATTATGGAGTTGAACTCCATAATGGTTAATCACCTCGGAGAAGAACTCCGGGGGAGGAAAAGACAAACCTCGGTCCAGATGGGTGCCGAAGTGGACGCGCTCGCCCTCGCGCGGATTGGGGATGGTTTCGCCAGAACCGCTCCGCCAGTCGCCGGCGGCGAGAAGCCCCTCCTTCTCCACGTTCTTGAGGGCCGCCTCGTCGAGGGCGCAAGGGATCCAGATTCCCCGGAAACTTTCTTTTTCTGCAGCTGCTTCTGCCGACGCTGCCGCTAGGGAGGAAGAAGAGGATGAAGCCATTTCTCTCTGGTGGAAAGGGGTGACCCTAAAGTGGCGGCGCTAGGAGCTCTGTGGGAGGAAAACGAAAGGGCTCTGGGCGCGCTGGAGATTTGGGAAGAAAGGAACGGCGAAAGGCAGGTGGAGAGGAGAAGAAAAAATCTAGACCCCTTATATCTACCTACCTGCGCCAAGATTCGTGCAAATGCTATAGTGTAACCGCCACGCGTCGTGGAAAGAACTGGGAAGGGCCCGCGCGATGATTGCGTCGCCTCGATCTCCACGCACGCATTGAAACGGCGCCTCGGTTCCGTGAACCGCGGACCCACCAACGGTCTTACTGACGTAACGCCTGTCAGATGACGTGACTTGACCATGCTTGTGTCAGGTGGCATTAGAGACCAATTTCCGGCTTAGTTTAAAAGCGAGCTGGAAAATCCAAGTAACTAATTGAAAGGTGCGACTTACTTTTAAGACCCGGATCGTATTCTTTGTTATAAAGTTTCAGGAACCCTTCAAGATTCTGCAAGCCGAAGATCAAGCTAGACGATGATAAAATCCGACTTTGGATCTTGGAGGCCTCCGGGGGCTACTATTGGGGATATACTTTCCGGGTATCCTCAACGTTCCTCACTGACCAGTGTGGCCCACTTCGGGTTAGAGCTTTGCTTCACGGGCGGCCCGGTTAGAGAGAGAAGACGGAGTCCCATCCGGCTACGGGAAGGCCCAGAAGACTTACCGACTTAGGCTTATAATGTTACTTGTAGTTCAAGATGTACTCTGTAACCAACTCTTAGTCATAGCCGGATTGATCTCTCCTGTAAACCCTAGGCCGGATATCTATATAAGCCGTCCTAGGGAGAGCCTTTAGGGCAAGATCAGATAACACTAGACACCTCTATAGTCTACAGTTTCAACTCGCATAGGCGAAACCCTTGTAACCCATAATCCGGCTTTGCCGTATTACTGGATTGATAGCAGGAGTAGGGTCCGTCCAAAGCCGGCGGATTCGAACCTGGGTAAACTTGTGTGCTCACCTTCTCGGAACACCGTACGTCTTACACCCCTCTCTTCCGCACGCCTCGAGGACCCCCTCATGGTGTACTTGTCATCAATCCGACGACATTAAAATATAAAATTGAACTTTTAGGCGTATAGTTAGATTAATTAATCACACCAGACCACCAGATGGGAGGGAATTAAAGAACAACTGCAGCGAGTTGTTTCATTTGCATCTATAAAACGAACAGAACACAAATTAATGAACAAAATGAAAATCAACTAAGAGCAAGACCACATCAATCAAAATTACTGCTAAGAGGACGAAATGCCCCAAGACCACACCAACTAAGAGCAAGTGCTGCTAACCAAATCAAAATCAGAGACCTGGCACGCCATCAGCATGCAGCAGATCGTACATCCGAGCCTCCGAGGGTATGTACAAGAGGCCTGGCACCTACGAACCTCTCCTTGTCCCATCGTTGGCAGCAGTGACTGACGGGTTGGCGCGCTTGAGATGCCAGAAGTCGGCGCAGACGGGCGAACGCCTAGGCCGGGATCCACTCGATCTCCTCCTTTGGCAGCCGCCACATCTTCTTCTCTAGAACCTTCTCCTCTCCTTGGGTCATCTCTTCTCCCCTGTCGTCGGCGCACGGGCCAGCGGGCACTACAACACGGCAGACATGTATAGACGCTAAGTTTGAAGAATAGAGACGTGATATTTCATCTCTAGAGGGTTGTATAGCCGCTTTCATAAAGCGTCGGTGGAGCGTCTTGTTATGCACCGTCTCAAGTAACATAAGGACATTTGCTAAGCATGTCTAAATATATAAAGACGCTCCATATTGACGCTCGAAAGCATGTCTACGCAAGTAGAGACGTCTTAATAGACACGCCAAGTTTGCGTCTCTATATATTTTTTAGATGTTTTATTCTGTGTGTACAATATACGTGAATCCGTACAAATTACGTATACATGGTACTCATCTTGTACACATTAAGTATATACATAAATTACATATACATGGTACTCATCTTGTACATATTAAGTATATATCGAGTACATGTATTCACGGCAGTATGTATGAACTTTATTTTATTTGTATTTTGGATATAGCGTTTCTCATTGGTACGTGCTAGGATCCTTTATTTTATTCGGATATTTAATTGAAAACTGGTTTTTTATTTAGTTCCATGCACCTACCAATCGTATAATGCAAGACCATTATAACCAAGTGATATTGAAAATTATAGAGAAAACCAATAAAAATTTACTACAACCATACGAAATTCAGAACTGAAACAAATATCCATATTGTTAATTCACAAATACATTGGGAAAGATCAAGACCACGAAAAATCATAAAATATCCTACATAACAGTCAATTGTCTTTCACAAAAATGATAGTAAAAGTTCCTCTATAGCTTTATCTAGCCAAAAACTAATGCTTTGTCGCCCTCCATCTTAGTTCATCCGAGCCCTATTTAGCTCCAGAAATAACCTGAAAAGCACGTCACAACCAAGTGAGATATTCCATGCAATAAGCTAGTAGAGTGTCATATGACAAGTTTAGCTGATTACAAAAAATGGATCTGAAACTAATCATGCATGGCACAGATCTGCTATTCCCTACAACTTGCATAGCTTTACCCGCGGGATCAAAGTTCTAGAACTTGGTGTTGCCAGACTTACATGTACTAGCAGTATATTCATAATCATAAGATGCATTTAAAGATGGAGTATGTACATGAGTTGCCAGGGTACCAATTACATGCTCAACTCCTGAATTTAACTAGAGCTGTCAACTCTAAATCCCAGTTGCTGAATATGTGTACTCGACAGGATGACTACTTGACTGTTTGTTTTGGTCATATGTACATGGGATGAACAACTATACCAGTAATTCCATGTTTGCCAAAAAAGATGGAAGAGGCATGGCATACTAATAACTTGTCATATTTTACCTATGTATAGTACAAGTGTGCAAATTTAGTCAAACAATTAGGTCTCCAAACTGAATTATTGTTGATTTCCTTACTTTTTTCTTAAATAAATTTAGTACAATGTAACATACCAGGTTGTTATTTGTTTGGTTTGAGCTAGATTTCTTCTTTTTGACCTGCAGCACACAAAGTTTACAAGTAAATAATTAAGCAAGCATAAAAAATGACAAGGAAATGTAATGTCTGTACATGTGAAAATATACTTACATAGAACCTAGGCCAAGCGATAACATGACCCAAAGCATCTTTGACTGTTTGAACATTTTTATATGGTCTAGGCAATTTTTCATGCGCAATTGGTGTAGGATGTTTAACAAGAACTCCATAAAATTCATCTCCAAGCATGTTTCCTCCAACCACATATGTTTTATCTTGACTCACCAAAGATCCTATCGCTACAACTTGATTTCTATATCTCGGGTTTGCCGAAAACAAATATACTTCAAGCTTATCCTGTAACTTGAAGAAATACAACATTTAAAAATGGCACTGTTACTTGTATGAACCAACAAAACCACATTGTTTTAGATAGGTTGTTTGCATATACCTTATGAGAAAGTTGATTATGTGGGAAAGACGATGCATCACAGCCTTGATCGGCTTCAGTGGAGTTCTCATTATTTGCTTTCTGTAGGCAACACTCATATGAGCTATAAATACCAAATAAAAACTTAGAGGCGGTATGATAACTGAGTGGGAGTTCTTTTCCACCATAGCATTTATGCGCCGACGTCCTAAAGATGAATTGGCATAACTCTCTTTGCTATAGTTTTCAGGAAGCAACTGCAATTGTGAATGAACAAATACAATCAATAATTTTACTTTAGAAAATAATACAACAACACTGATTCCAAATGTGCACCACAATAGCATATACCTGCTTAGTAACCTGCTCATGTGATACACAACCCTGATGTTCCTTAGCATACATTTCCGGGTGTGCTTCCTACAGTTGGCTCAATTCATTTCGTGCTAAAAAAACTGAGTAAAAGTAGTGAACATACCTTGGTAATATTGTCCTCATGTGGAACAGATGAATTTGCATATCCCTCTTTTGTTCCAGTACACTTCCCAAGAAGCAATTCCTGCTTACAACAAACGGTTCATTAAGGAATGCACAATCTTCCATTGAATTCTTGTCAGCAAAGAAGATATCAAATTGGAAACAATTGCATCACCTGGGAAGTATTTGATGACATGCGCTTATTGCGGGGTGATTTTCGAATATCATTACTTGTTTCATGTTGGATATTTGTATTGTTAGCACTTTCATCAAGGACAACCTGCAAGAAGAACATGATAAGAGTATAGAGATGATGATTATTTTATATTTCAACAAATAGAGTGGTTTAGGTGCTAACTTCATTATTTTCTGCAGCTTCCAATGCATTTCTATAATCCTCTCCTAGGAACTTCTTTGCCATGAGCGCACGCATCATTTGGAACTCATCTTTTAAGTTTTCTACATTATCTCCAAAAGCTCGTAGTTTGAACTGAACATGTTCTTGCTCATATTCGTCCACAAAAACCATTCCTTGAGAAACCTTTACATCGCTCCAATACTTATCATGATAAAAGCCCCGGAGTTTTGTTCTTTTTGGAAGTAAACTTTTAGACACTTCACTATCATCTTTGGATGAAAGACTTTCTTTGTCATCTAATTTTCGTTTAGATAACTCCACATGAGTATCCTATGAAATAAACGCAACATTTATATGCTGAAACAAATTACACTCTTTATCTAAACAAATGTAATAAGTAGAGTTATACCATCGATGTGTTAACATTGTCTAGATCATTATTGTTGTCTTTTCTTTTATGGGCTCGATCCCATAGTTCAATCTTGCTAACCTTTCCGTTCCTTTCAGTTTCCTGTAAAACAAAGTAAATTACATGGTTTAGTAATCTTATTTCTTTTACAAGATCTTTAATTTTTCCAATAAAAATTCAGACCATCTCTTTTAGGAGCCGAGCATGGCCCTTTCTCCCGGTTGTGTGCGAGTTCTTTTGTTGCTTTGCACATTGAGAATTTTTTAGACATATTTTCTGCAATTAATGAAGATTTGAACAAAAGTAATATTAGAAAACTGATTTCAGAATCTAGTTTAAACATGAGAAAATAGAAACATATTACCATGTGGGAATCCTGACACCAAATTCCAACAAGAGTAAGCCATTGATGTTCATTAACACCAGGTGGGACATCTTTCAAAATTTCGTCCAATGACCTTGTGTTACGATTGTAATATTTTTTCTTCAGGCGTGATTTGTAGGCTCTCCACTTTTTTGCAAGAGTCATTAGGATCCAATCGCGTGTAAGTTGCATTGTCTCAGGAGGGTAGATGAATTTTACCTTCACCAAGCCAAGTGTATTGTTTAAGTGTTAATGAACATAATAGTCTATATTACAGTGTCATGTTGTGAAAATTTTACCTCAACAAGTCTGATCATCTCTTGTTGTTTTGACTCAAACATCTCGTTGTTCCATCTTGGAATATGCAATGGTGCTATTGTCGAATTTTGTGCTAGTTCAGTAAGATAACTACTAAGAATGGAACCAGACCTTTCATTTGGAACTCCATTTTGATCGGTCCCCACAATACGAGGGATGCTATATATATTATTAAGAAATTATTTCTCAAAATAAGCGGGAATATTTCCTTAGGCGCTAAAACAACGAAAGTTAGCGCCAGAACAAAATAGAAAAAGCGGGAACATTTTCTTAAGCGTTAAAACTAAGAGCAAATCCACTCGGGATTTTCATCCGCACAGCGAAAAATGGTTCAGTCGCGTTTTCAGGACGCCGAATTGGTCCGGATTTAGCCGAACCTTCATCTTGTGTTCACAGGCCGAATCCAGGACGCTGGGAAAACCATCTGGGAACGCCGGACGCAGCAAAATCGGCGAGAAAAAACAACTCCACTTGTGGCCCCGTCCTACCTGCGAGAGAAAGCCGAGTCGTCCTCATCTCGTCGCCTCGGCTCCCGCAACAGACCGCCGGAACCAGGAGCTCGCCGCCCACAACGGCCCGCACAACATGCCGTCGAAGCGCCACAACGTGTGGCGGTATGCCGCCGGTGGTGGAGCGCACGTCCGTCCTGGAGCATATCGCCACCGGCAACCGCCCTAGGTTGGGCTTCCCCCTTCGCTCGCAGCCATCGGCGGCACGGCGTCGTCCAGTGGCGAACTGGCTGCCTAGGAGGATGGGCAGCCTCAGCTCCTCGTCCTCCGCCGCCTCGGCCTCGCGCTCGTCCGGCTCTATGCCGGCACTGTCGCCACACGCCACCGGCGAGGCCACTCGCACGCCCGCACTTTGGCCTGTGAAGCGGGAGGCCGAGCCGCCGGTACACTCGCCGCCAAGGATGCGCTCGCGCGGCATCGTGATCAACGAAGGCCGCGCGCCCAAGCGCACGCCGAAGTTGGAGTCGGCGGACTGTGCCATCCCAGTCGACGAGGATGCCTTCGTCAGGAAGATGGCGATGGAGAACTCTCTGAATGACGTCCTGCCCATGCATGCCCCCGACGCCTACGCCTGGTACAAGGCAGACTGGGAGCAGGAGTAGGCGTCGCGAGTTCGGCGTTTGCAGGAGAAGGCCGAGCACCGACCCCGGCCAGGGCAGCTCGCGTCCACCGCAGCCGCCGAGCGCTGTGGTGACACAACCCATCTTGGATCCAGGACAAGAAATGAGTCCTAGTCTGGAGTGCTTGGCTGGTGCGTCTAGCGGCGTGACCCATTTGGTCTGAGATGGCTGTTCCTGCCCTCGTCTCACTGGGGTTATTTCTTATTATTGTTATGCTTCAAAAAGGTTGAACTTCATTGCGACTGAGAAGTGTTAGAGCATCTTTAGCAGGCTCAGTATCCCGCAACCCTTTAAAACACCGATAAGGTACAAAAGGCAAAAGTAAAGCTGTGTGGGGGATCTGCATGCATGGGCACCCTAACCCTAAACCTAAAGTACCAACATTTGGCTCACTGGAGCCTCAGGGTGCAACGGCGAATCGGCCGGCGGCGGGCTTCACTCGTCGTCAAAGACGAGGTTGATGGACTTCCCCGCCTGAAGCTTGGCCTCGAGGCACCATTCCTCTTATTTCCTCCGTTTCAAAATATAAGATGTTTTAGCTTTGTGAAAGGATTATATTTAGACCTCTTTTAGTGTGCAAGTTCATTTAAGTTTAGAGTGAGCCTCCTGAACCTACACACTAAAAGGGATTTAGATACACTCCCTTCACAGAACTAAAACATATTATATTTTGGAAACGGAGGGAGTACTTCTCTTGCAGCTCGCGCTCGTCGTTGAGCCCCTTCTCAAGGGGGGGGGGGGGGTGCTGGTGGCTGGCCCCTGTATTGAATTGGTATTGGTTGTCATTACGTGGCAATTTATTGTCCCTATTTATAAATGTTCTTGGCTTGGCAGAATTTGGTGTTGTTTTTAACTCGGGTTCACAAATTTAAATTTCACCGAGATTTGGTGATTTTTATTTTTATTTCCATCTCAAAGCAAATTACCAGAATTTTTACTTCATCTCGGTTAAAACGTAACCAAATATAATTTTATTCACATGGTATATGGAATTTATTTAAATAAATGTGGGTACTTCTATAGTCGTTGACATAATTTGAGTGCAAGACTATTATTTTGTGCAAATTCGTGTCTTCTAGCTCAAGCAGGTGCGTCGGTGCGTGTCGAGCACATGGCGAGTGCCGCGGCCACGTCTTCAACGTCTCCATAGACCACTCCAAGCCCATCCACCTTGCCTGATAGCTCCGCCGTGCTCTCCTTGTTAGTTCTGCCAAAGGAATCGATGGAGGAGGCCTTCTGTTGAAGTCGCCGAGCTCATCTCCCTCCGCTCCGGTCCATCACCGCCGCCGCGTCGATCCCCTCCTCTGGCGATACCTGATGCTTCCGCTCGTCTCCCCTGCCTTCTACTGGAGTGCCTGAAGCTCCCTGACTTTCCCATCTAGCTTGTTCAAAGCCGTGTCGACCCCACCCCGCTCGTGTGCATCGCCGTCCACCGGCGTCGTCCATGGCGTCAACGTCCTGCTCCTTTGTCGACTCCGACCGCGCCTACATGTTCCTGGTGAGCTCCCAATTCTGCCGCATCTCTCCCCAGTCCGGCTCGTGTCCTCTGTCTGATTCCCCACCTAGTGCCGCCGCTCGCCGCCCCTGTACCGCGTCACCGCAAGGTTCTCAGTTCATTCAGAGTAGTAGCAGATGCATATTTTCAGTTTCGACAGACAACTTGGTTCAAGGAAACTTGTAGTTTGAGGTGATCTTCCCTCACCTTGTGGTTCAGGTCGCAATACATCTGGGCGTGGACCAGCACCAAAGCTTGACCAGGAGACTACTCACCTTAAAAGACAGGCTTCAGAAGATTGGGCAATGTTTACATGAGGTCAGGTTACTCTTTCATACAGTGTTGGACATTACCTTTTCTTTAGATAAGCTAGGATTTCATCGGCGAATCTTTACAGAGTACATGAACTATTACATCCGGGGGATTCCCCTCATGCATCATCTTATTCATGCATAATTCGCATATCTGTTACACCAGACTACTGTATAACTTGAAATGCGAGAAGAGAGCATCTTAATTTCCTGAACTTAAGAAGGTTGTAACAAACAATCTTAAGAAGGTTGCGTGGAGTTACTAAAAGGATTTGAACTTGAAGGTCAATGTATCAATATATTCATGATTTAAGTTGCATTATTCAACACGTGCAATGCAGTGTTTTGAGTTTATTCAGAGTAGTAGCAGACTAGCAGCTGCATATTTTCGACTTCGACAAACAACTTGGTCCCAGCAAACCCGTAATTTGAGGTGCTACATATAAAATCCTGATGGCAGTATGACTCACTTAGATCAAATTATCGGTAGATGTAAAACAAACATATATCTTCAAAAAGGATAATATTTCAAGTATGTAACTTGTTTGACGATTGTATAAATTAGGATCTCTAAGCAAAAAAGCAAATACAACCAGTCTATTTGCTTACAATGTGCTAAAGCCATATTGCTCTAATATATTTCATCTGATGATTCATCCCCAATCTGATGATTGCTCCTCACCCATATCAAAAAAATCACGTGGTGGGCTGCCTCCAACCACTGTGTTCCATCCTTCATGTTTCGGATCTTCCACATAGAAAACCTGTTTCACTTGAGAAGAAAAGACAAAAGGATCATCATCTAATTTCTCACCGGTGTGTATTTTCCGAGAGAAGTTTACAAGAGGGAATCCAAAATCATCCTTTGTAAAGCTAGCTTTATGATGAACATCATACCAATCGCATTTGAAGAGCACAACCTTATAATCCTTATATGATAATTCCCAAATGTCAGATAATCTGCCATAATAACTAACTCCATCGGCTGCAATGTTCACTACGCCGCTATTTTGTGTGACGTGCCCAGTCTCACGGGTCATAGTGTGGAACCTAAAACCGTTAATAATATAGCCACTGTAACTCACACCATATTTATTTGGTTTTCCAGCCAGTGCTTTTATCTCTTCACTGAATCCACGTCCATCATGTTCTAAAACCTATATATAAAAGATATTTATGTTTAGTTCATGGTTTATGCAAGTCCATTTCGTAGAACCATGATTAAATATACCTTTTGTTCCAACCAGTCAGCAAAGTGTTCATTAATCAAATTTTCAATGTTACCATGCTTCAAATTAGCTGGCGGGTATTGTTTGCTCTTCTCATCGTCCAGAAATTCTCTGCAACAGATAGACCAATTACATGATAACACAATTTCATCAAGTTGTGTTAAAAATAAGTAAATACAGAAGTAATACATACCTGCGCAAATCTTTAAGCTCATCAGAGTGCCGCAAAACATATCGATGTGCATGCACAAGAAGGTGGTTATCGAAATGGCTTACTATGGTGCCCTTTCCAATTGATTTGCCAGCGCTCTCAAACATATACATATCCTTTGTGTTATCTTCAGGATCTGGGTTTCTAGCTGGTTTTGTAAAACCGTGTAGTTCCTTCTAGAAATCTTGAACAGAAGGTCAAGCATTCATCGGCAATATATCCTTCAGCAATTGAACCCTCTGGTTGAGCTCTATTGTGTACAAATGACCTTAGCCGAACAAATGATCTATATGTAAAAAATATGTTATTTCATGAATTGTTCAAGATAGAAAATCAATCTTAAATTGCATACCTTTCTAGAGGATACATCCAACGGTAGTGCACTGGACCACCAAGTTTAACTTCTTCGACTAAGTGCACCATTAAATGCACCATGACAGTAAAAAATGATGGAAGAAATATTTTTTCCATATCACAAAGTGTCATCACAATACTCTCTTGTAGTTCATCAAGCTCAGAGACTTCTAAAACTTTGGAGCATATCTTCTTAAAAAAATTAGCCAACCGGATAACTATTGTCATGACCTCTTTGCCGGGGTAACAAGATCGAAGTGCTATGGGAAGAATTTCTTGTATCAAAACGTGACAATCATGGCTTTTCATACCACTCAAAGTACAATTTTTCATGTTGACACATCTAGAAAGGTTTGACACATAACCATTAGAGGTCCTGAGCTTCTTGATTATTGAACACAGAATTTCCTTCTTTTCTCTAGACATAGTGAAAGGTGCTGGTCGATATGTCTCTTTTCCTTTGTCATCTCGAAAAGGTTGAAGGTCTTCTCGAATTCCAATTTCCTCCAAGTCATACCGTGCGTTAAAGCCATCCTTTGTCTTGCCATCAATATCCAATAATGTCCCGATTAAATTGTCACACACATTTTTTTCTATATGCATCACATCAAGATTGTGCCTTAACTTGTTGTCCTCCCAATAGGGCAAATCAAAGAATACTGACTTTTTCTTAAACCAATCCTCCGGCTTCTTTTTGTCACGCTTACTAGGCGCACCTGATCTTTTCGTGGTCACATTTCTCTTACGTTTTTGTCCTTCACCATTTGCTTTCCCATTTTTATCATTCTTGCCTCTTTTCTTGCCTTTTCTTTCGGTAGCAACTTTGGGCTTTTTTCCTAGCACAAACACTCTTCCCTGTAACATCTTCAAAGCTGAGCCGCCAGTCATAGTTTTAGGTGCGAGTTCTGTTTCTTCAGTATTATCAAACTGCATCCATCTACGTCGATATACATGATCCTCTGGCAACCATCGACGATGACCCATAAAACACTATTTCTTCCCATTCTTCAGCCATCTGGATTTTGTAAATGCAGCACAAGATGGGCATGCATATTCACCACTTGTGGTCCAACCATAAAGGTAAGCTAATGCAGGGAAATCGTTCAAAGTCCATAATAGTGCAGGTTTTAGTGGAAATTTATCGTCCGCAGTAGCATCATATGTGTCCACACCCTTCCACAGTTGTTGGAGCTCATCAACCAATGGCTGCAAATAAATATCAATATCATTACCAGGAGAATGTGGTCCAGGAATGATCATAGACAAAATTAAAGACGTTTGCTTCATGCAAATCCAAGGTGGTAGGTTGTATGGAATAAGCATCACTGGCCAAGTACTATGCTTTGAATTCATGTTCCTATAAGGGTTAAAACCATCACTTGCAAGACTAAGGCGTACATTACGGGCATCCTCAGCAAATTTTGGATATCTTCTATCGAGATCTTTCCAACACTCACCATCAGCTGGATGACGCAGAACATTATCTTTAGTGCGTCCCTCATCATGCCAACGCATGTCATCAGATGTCTTGGTAGTTGAAAAGAGCCGTTGAAGCCTTGGTATCAAAGGAAAATATCGCAACACCTTTGCTGGTAACTTCTTATTCTTCTTAGATAAAATTGGAGTATCTCCCTCATCATTAGTCAACCAACGAGATGTGCCACACACATGACAGGACTCTTGGTTAGCTCTTTCCCCTCGAAAAAGCATGCAGTCTTGAGGACATGCATGGATTTTCTCATACTTAAGTCCCAAACCACGAATGATCTTCTTGGCTTCATGGTATTTCTTTGGTAACTTTGCCTCGGGAGGAAATAATTTAGACAATACACCAAGTAGATCTGCAAATGATTTTTGTGACCAACCATGTAAGACTTTCAAGTGATATATGGTGACTAGAAAAGATAGCCTTGAAAAGGTTTCACATCCGTTGTGCAACTTTATTTTCGCATCCTGTAAGAAGATTTCTCTCATTCCATCACCTTTATGAGATGGAGCATTCCAACTATCAGCCACATTAGGATCCATATCGACAAATTCAGACTGACCAACATCAGATGGGATTGATAGTGTTTTATAGCTGTTACTGAAAGTAGTGCCACATGCAGCATTTACGAGACCTAGCATGTCATCCATTCTTTTGTGGCCATCTTGTACAACATTATTCCTAGGATTACTAGGAAAAGCAGAATTCCTATTGTTCTCTGATACGTGTGCAAATGCTATGGATGGTGCATCACATTCCTCTCCATGAAAACCCCACATAGTATAATCTTGAAGAATACCATCACAACGTAGGTGGATTTTCACTTCATCGGAACTTTGTCTTGTTTTGTTTGCACATTTAACGCATGGACAAAGGATTTTTTCACCAACTGGAACTTTACGGTATGCAAAAGAAAGGAATTCCTCAACACCATGATTATATTCAACGCTTGCTCTTGGTTTACTCATCCATTCCCGATCCATTGGACTTCAGTATACTGCAACGATAAAAGCAAAGTAAATCAGTTACTGTATGTCAATCTGTCCTGCAAGACATAAACCTTTGGTCGAGAGAAATAGAGAAATACAAGTATGTAAGGGACGCTGGGACTGGAGTTGCATAACTTTATTTTCCATAGTTCACTAATCTCAGATTAAAAATGTCAACATAAAACATAGTAGAATATTACCACAGTACTTAAAGACCAGCAAAAGAAAGTATGTAAAGGAAGTTTAACAGGTGGCCTGACTGGATACATATTCATGAGGATAAGTACTACATATATAACTAGTTGATTGTAACTTGTACATCCCTCGGTTTGCTTTGACAGACTTGGACATTTTGGACTTGACTTGGTCATTCATATGGTTCTTTTGCAGATTAGCTTAATCAATCCTACAAAAGCACGTTTATGTCAAACCATTGAAATTGCTAAACTAAGCCCCTGCTTTATTTTCTCTAAACAAATTTAGATTTGTCACTCCGGTTTAACAACACCAATATGGATCTCACCACATAATTATATTACTGCTCTTACTGACAGGTCTAGGAAAATATGGGAAGCCAGCATCATGCACTCCGAAGCTTGACAACTGAGACATTCGGTGATCTAAAAATCCGGAGATAACAAAATACACCAATGAGACACGACACCTACTAGCAGTCTTCAGCTGCACTACTAATTGTGGTGGTGTCATGCAATACTCTACCCCGGCCTGCATGTTGAAGCAAGTTATGTTTCAAACTTCTATGCAGGACAACAGGTGCCTAGCACAAGAGACTCACTATAAAGGGAAGCAGTGTATACCTCCGACGTGAATAATAGAAACCAAAATAAAAAAGAAGCAAAAGAAACCTAGATGAAACCTATAATGGGTTCGGAGAAATGGAATGTTGATGCCAGTAATTGTATCAGCCTAGGAGAAATATGATCGACACCCAAATGCTGAAAAAGCCAACGTCATTACTGCCTTTAAAGGTCAAGGCAATATGGGATAACCCAGTGCAGGTACAATGCGAATGCTCTGCCGTGCATGGTGGTTGCCGTCGAACTGAATGTATTTAGTTAAAGCCTAACTCCTGGATATGATTAGAAAGCTTTTTAGCTTTTCTCTTTATCTAAATCATCTTTTCTTTCTGTACTTCCCGTTCATATTGTCTACTTTTACTCTATCAAAATACCTATTGGCTGAAATTCACAGAGTGCTACGAGAAGTAGAACGGAGATGGCGAATTGAATACCTAATGTTATTTAGTAGTATAGATTATAATCTTTTTCTCTTTTACTTCTCAATAGTATTCTCTCCGACCCAAATTAGTTGACTTAGATTTGTCTAGATTCGAATATATCTATATTTTTTTTAGTGCTAGATACCTCCGAATCTAGACAAAACCAATTCAACTATTTTGGGTCGGAGGGAGTACAAAATCATATAGCTTCACCGATTTACAAAAGGCACATAGAACAACATATTATTTAAATAGAATAAGATTCATCCACCCGACATGAAAAAACACCCATGCTTGGTGTATGAGCGATCCACGTGAAAGCTTCAGATTAAGTACAATCCGGACTAATAAGATAGAAATTAACCTGTCAAAGTCCAGCAGCAGATCAACAGAGAAGATTAATGCGAGCAAGCAGATTCTAGGTTCGATGCCGCACCAAAGAGCTTAGATTGTGTACGTGTGTGGTAGCTTTCTCTTCTAGGTACAACCAGATCGCAAAGGAAAACAAGTGGCGGGTATATACGGTCGTTGCTTTGACCGGATATCTCTCAAAAAAAAGGTTATATGCGGTCAATGCTTTGGCCAGATATCTCACACAAAAAATCAGGGAAAAAATAATACCAATACCTCTTTTTTTAGTGGAATACCTTTTCGAGTGGGGATCCAATAACTGTCGTAGGGTCTTCATGAAAGGATATTTTTTAAGAATCGATATTCGGAGATAGGAACAGGGTACGTATATTATCTCTATTATTATACATTATTTTTAACGTATATTAATCACTGTATTATTCCTGATTGTTGACACGTTTTCTAAAGCGTCTCATTTGTATGTCTTTACTATCCTTAAATTAGCGTTATTATTTCTTTGGCTATCTAATAAAAAGAAACCATGTGACGTTATATCAAGCGTCTCAAAATACGTCCCTACATGAAGATGCTCTAGCATTCTAAAGACGAATATAAACAGTCTCATTAGAAACGTCTCTACATGACAAATTTGTTGTAGTGGGGCTGCCTCTGCGCGAAGGCTTTCGCCGCACGTGGGCCGAGTCGTTGCTAGGTGGATGCGCTCAGATGATGGATTCTTTCAATTTATGTCCGGCAGATTTCCTCCACTCTGTTTCAAAATATAAGATGTTTTAGCTTTGTAAAAGTAGGGTATCTCAATTTTTTTTATATCTAGGTTCACTCTAAATCTAAATGAACATAGAAACTAAAAGAGATCTAAATACACTTTATTCACAAACCTAAAACGTCTTATATTTTAAAACGGAGGTATACTCCCTCCGTTCTAAAATATAAAATATTTTAGCTTTGTAAAGAGAGTGTATCTAGACTTATTTTAGTGTTAGGTTTACTCTAAATATAAATAAACTTAGACACTAAAAGAGGTCTAGATACACTTTTTAAAAAAACATCTTATATTTTAAAACTGATGGAGTACGATAGGCTACCGAATATGCGAGCCACGATGGATGGATCAGATTCTGCCGTACATAATTAGGCCACCTTGGTCAGATTCCAAACCAAGTACAAACCGGCATCGATTTTAACGACGGAGGGAGGATGTTCGAACGCAGGACACGGACAAAAACAGGGACGTACGGTCGTTTTTTTTATTTTTGCGAATGAGGGACGTACGGTCGTTAAGCAAAATAAGTACAGTATAGTAATACACAGGGGCGAACAAAGGAAAAAAATTCAGTGGAGGCACCATTCTTTTTTCTAAAGGAGTATATATTAATATCACAAAGCTAATTACGTCTAATCTCCGCAACAACATATTGTCCTAGCGGCACTACAGATGACATAGCTAAAAAAAAAAATTACAACAAAAGAAAAGTTCCGCTATAGTGACCCATTTCTTGAAACAGTAGTACTACCACCACCTAGACAATACCATAAGTCCAGCTTCTCCAAAAACGACGCCTCCAAGAAGAGATCAATGCACAAACACTGTCATCGCCGATCATAGATCTTAGCTTTTCACCCTAAAGAAAGTCTCACTTTCAAAACAATACCTTCAACAAAGCTATTGCCAAGCACAAACAATTAAGGTCAGACCCAGGGTTTTCACCCTGAAAGGTAGGACTATAAACTTTTCATGAATAGTCATCCCCTCTTGCATGCCACTGCTCCAAGTCACGAGTCACCAAGCCAATTCCCCATTACCACCCAAACTAGAGCCACCATTGCCTGTCATCAGAACTCGGTGTCCATGACATTTTCCGTCAGCATCATGGAACGAGAACATTTCCATGATATTAACAACCAACAGAGCTTCGAAGCGCTCCCTCTAAAGCTAAACGGTCAAAGTATGGATGCGCACGACCGAATCCCACCCAACCAGCAATCTCTCGACATGAACGCACTATGGAGTTCGCCGATAAAGCCTTCCAGAACACGACACTACAACCAAATTAATGGAGACAAACATCAGACGAACCTTTGTCTTGACGTGAGAGAAACCCTAACACCTCCTCCTTTATTGAATCCGAGTTAGCAACCCCACGCCACTAGCCGGAGGTAGAGGAGAAGATGGTCCAGCTTGGCATAGAGGGAATCCGCTAGAACCCAGCACACAGCTGCTTCTGTCAGGCCTAGATCGGATCCAGGCCATGCCTGCTGTAACCGTCGCCTGCCATGGCTGCCACACGTCTGCGCCGTCGAGGAGAACCTCGTCGAGCCACATCCATCGCCGCGACCACAGCACCTCCTGCTCCACCATCCTCCAAACCGCATCCACGTCGACCTACTTGAAGCTGTGCTGCAGATCGGATGTCCCAGGTATGTGGACGCACGTCCTTGCCTAGCTGCTGCAGCCAAATGCATGATACTGAATACACGATCAGTAAATGACGCATGCTTTGGCCGCCTGCACATGCATGCCGCCGGCCGTCATGGATCGTAATTCCGCCACTTTGCTGCGCGCTCGAATTAGTCCGATCTGGCCGGCCGGCGAGCACTATATCAGACCAGATCAACCCTGGGAACCTTGTATGGCAAGACCCAAGGCTGTCGATCCAGCTACGGGCATGAGTAGACGACGATGGGGATCCAGATCTTGAGGAGGAAGGAGAAAGGTAAGAAAAAGGGTTGACGGACACGCCCCGCCGCCACTGTCCGCCGTAGGGCGGCCTCCTCCGGCGGCGGCGAGGCGAGGTGAGAGGAGTGGTGTGGGTGGACTTCTATGTGGCGACGGCGTCGCCTCCGGAGTCGCCTGCAGCCGACCCGGGAGGCTCACGGGGGCACCATCTTGTCGGCTCCATGAGCCTTCGTCGGCGCAATCTACCGCACTTGTAAGTTGTAATTGATTTGTAAGCCAATTGGTGCATAGGGCCGGAGTTTCCCTTATTTAAAAAAAAATATTTGGAATAAAAAAATGCTTCAAGATAGCGTAGTAGTATAAATAGAAACTAGATGGACGTTATATGTACAGAACATAGGAATAAAAAATTCCAGATTCCACGAGGTGGCTTCATGAAGCAGTACTCCTCGCTCCGTCATGAAAAGGATGTCGATATTTGTGTAAATTTAAATGTATAAAGACACTATTTAGTATATAGATTTATTTAAATTTAGATAAATTTGTGACATCCTTTCATGACGGAAGGGGTAGTTAACATTACAGTTTTACTAAAATAATTATGCTTTCTCTACATTTGACAGATCGGTTTAGTAGAGGGATTTGATCATCACTACAACACTTTGAGCAAAATATCAAAAGGTATATACTTAGAGTTACTATTATGCTACAAATATTAGTATAGCAAATTTAAATGCAATATTTTATGCATATTTGCCCAGAAGAAAATCCAGTTCTTTAGAAGGTAACCAGCCTGCTCGCGGAAAGCACAAAGTACAGTAGCTACTAGAGATTGCACTAGAAAATCCCCAAGCGGAGGAGTAATTTGGATTGCAAATCACCTATTAAAATACTCCATCCCTTTCTAAATTAGGATGCCTATTAGAATTTATCAAAGTCAAAGTTTATAAACTTTGATCAAGTATATATGAAATAATATAAACAGCCACAATGTAAACTCAATATTATTAGAACCATGATGAAATATATTTTCATATCATATGCATTTTGTTATCTAAAAGTTACTATATTTTTATATATAGTTGGTCAAATTTTAGAAATTTTGACTTTGACCAAAACTAATAGGCATCTTAATTTAGGAAAGAGGAAGTATACTCCCTCTGTCCCGGTTCAGAGGGCTCAACTAATTTTGCATTAAGATCAAGGTATTTTTTTCGTTGGAGCATAAAAACTCTCCTAAGGTATTTGTCAAAAAAACTCTCCTAAGGTGGGCCTCTCTCCAATCAACTCCCGCCCATTTATGAGTACTAATAGACTACAACGTGTATGCAACTAGCTCATTGGTTTCTTTTTCTAGCCCAACCGAATGCACACCATAATTAAAGAGATTACTACTCCTAATTAAATGCATGCTGGCCTTAGAGTGGAGGTAATGTGGGACACATGTTTTTTTACATTGAGCCTTATAAACCGAGACAGAAGGAGTATGGGAGTTCGAGAGGGGGGGCCTGTCGAGCTAATTGGGGGAGTTCGGGAGGAGGCCGTCGGTGCGAGGTGAACAAAAAGGAAAAGAAAACGTTTCAGTGACAACAGGGTGTAACGTGAGATTTGGTGGGAGGGCGAATAACTGGTTAATAGAAGCGTTTCTTCCTTTATTATTAGGTATAAATATAGATATAGATGATTATAAGTCGTACAAAGTATATCCTTTTCCTTTTGTCTCTCGCGCATACTACGTCGGCAAACCTCGCAGACACGTTCGCACGCCTAAAAATACTGGGGCTAATAAGCAAAACAACAATAGACTAAAATAGTATGGTGGGAGGGTTGTTCTGTAAAAATACTATCACGAATCTCCAACAAATGGGAAACCCTCATGTAACGTCTGCCTCCTCCCTCCCGTGAGAAAACAGAGGCGGTGGCTAGGGTGAAAACCCTAGTAGCCGCCACAATCTGCTTCATCCTCGTCATCTACGACTGCAAATCGACGGGTCCCCGCCTCCTCTACTTGCCGTTCCGGCGGCGGAAGGGGGTGGGGACCTCGGACATGCGCTCCGCGGTGTAGAATGGTCCTTAAAGTTAGAGTTTGGTCAACCGGCATCGTCGTTATGGTGGCTATGGCGGCGTTGTGTGGGACAAGAATAAGATATACCCGCCTCCTCTTCCACCTCGTCGGCGACGATCCTGCTGCTGGTGTTGAGGAGGGAGGGGATTCGTCTGGTCGCCGCTTCCATAGAGTGGTGGATCTCGTCCAGTCTATGTGTGTTATGGATCTCGTCCAGTCTACATGTGTTTTAGGTTTGGTGTTACAAGCTTCGTATCAATTCAAGGTTCAACGGCGAAAGCTTCAGCTCTGGAGCGCTGGTCCTTAGGGGCACGTGCACGAAGACTTCCCGACTGTCATCAACAACGTCATGCCGACTTCGGTAAGGGACCGGCGACATCGGCGCGTCGGCGGCTCGCTCTGGCAGCAATAGTGGTCGTTAGGTGGTACAAAGATCTCGGTGTAATTTTTTTTATGTTTCGGGTGCTTTGTACTTCTTATGAACTCATGAAATAGATCCGAATCTTTTCCTGGCAAAAAAAAAAAAAACTCTAACAAATGGAAGTCTAAGATGGTACCGGGGTCCCTCCTTGGGGGGGGGGGGGGGGGGGTGCATTTCCGGAAGATGAGCGTGTAGGGTGGTTGTTGCCTTCCTGCTGAAAACAAGTGCGTGAGCCCGTGCAGTGGAGACGACGAACCAGCGCACCTTCCGCCCGTGATTTCCTTGTGGTTTTTAGTGCGTGCGCTCAAGATGTTGATCCAGCGCGCGGGCGCTCGCAAGAATTCAGAATAGTTCTAATACATATAGAAAGACTAAGTCGTACGAAGTAGAGCCTTTTCCATTTGTCTCTCAGCGCATACTACGCCGGCAAACCTCGCAGACTCGTTCGCACGGATAGCGGCCTCGGCCGGCGTCGCTCTTCATCGATGGGATGGCCATGTGCCGGCCGGCCGGCTCTACGCCAATATTGTTCGTATGCATACGTACGTACATGCGCGCGCACCAGCCATCATCCAACACGAACTCGGATATATATAGTCGCTGTCCTCGATCAGCACCGGCGGTACGAGCAAGCCAACGCCATTATTTAGGCAGGCGTGCACGCGCACGGCGGTCGGTCGCGGCATGTCGTCGTCCAGACGATGGGCCTCCTCCCCCTCATCCGGCACGGACCTGCCAGCAGGCCGGTCTGTCGTCCTCCCCGCCGCGGCGGCGCTCTCACCCTTGCGCCAGAGCTCCCGTCGCTCCTCCGTGTCCCGTTCCGATCTGGCCTCTGGAACCGCCGCCGCCCACGGTCGCAGCATCTGGCCTTCCTCCTCCGACAGTAAGATCAGCAGCAGCAACAAGCAGTCACCGTCACTGTCGCCCTCGGTAGCCACCCTTGCTGACCACCTCACCAACGAGGCCATGGACAGCAGCGCCCACGCCGTGGCGGCGCCGTTGCCCCAGTCGTCGTCGTCGCTCTGCCGCCAGCGCAGCTGCACCGAGCTCCCGCGCTTCGCGGACGCCGACGCCGACGCCGAGGAAAGGAGGATCGGCAGGTCTTCCGGTAAGGGCGGCCACGCGTTCGGGCGCTCCATGCGCTTCCTACCGTCCTCCAAGCCTGCCAACGTCACGCTCACCCCGGGCCGTATCGCGCCGTCCGACCTCAGCCGCAGGCTCGCGGCCGGCTCCTCCATGGACGCCCGCGCCGATGTCGCCAGCTCCGGATCGGAGTGCAGCGACGCCTCCAGGGGATCCAGTGCAAGGTCGGCGATCCCCAAGCCGCACTCGCCTTTGATTGCCCGCGCGAGCTCGGTGCGGCTGCTCGGGTCGAGCAACACGCAGTGGGCTCTCTCGCCCGGGCGGCGAAGCAGCTCACCCGTAAAGACACTAGCGACGACCCTTCCAGAATCATCCAAGAGCAAGAAGAGCCTGCTGAGCATGGGATGGGGCCATCTTTTCAACCGGCGGAAGACCATGGACGCACATTCTTCATCATCCATTGCCACGACGTTGACCGTTGCCAACGTGTTATTGCCCTCACGGGTGTCACGCGGGACGATAGGGGAGGCCGGACATCAGATGAGGATGATGTATTGCCGCTTTCTGCAGTGGCGCTTGTTGAACGCCAAGGCGGACACTGCGTCCAAGAACAAGCGGGCTATCGCCCAAGTCCAGTTGATGGGTGCATGGGCCAGGATGACAGAGCTCAGAGGGAGAGTAAAGAGGAAGCGACTTCAGCTTGACAAGGAGAATCTCAAGATCAAACTCAGCAACATGCTTACTCTTCAGGTATATATATATATATACTTAATTCGATCGATGTGCCTTGACCTTAGCAACTCAACTTTATTTTCACTGCAAATGTTAAAACAAACAGTTTACTACTCGCTCCCTTTTATCCAAATTAATGTATTCGGATTTATCTAGATTCGAATATATCTCATCATGTTTTAATGTTGGATACATCCGCCAATTTAGACAACTCTGAATCCATTGATTTGGATAGAAAAGAGTAGTACAAGAATATGCATACACCCATGACACGACGGACATCTCTACAGATGAGAGATCTGGACAGTTGGGGGCAGCTGGAGAGCAAGCACGCATTGGCTCTGCACTCCACACTTGAGTGCGCTAAGGCAGCAGTTTGCAGGATTCCTCTTACCAACGGAGCAAAGGTAATGCTCTCTCAAGTACTAGCTCAACTTCATATTTATTCCTACGATTGCACTTATGTCACCGCATAAAACCTACTCCCACCGTTTCAAAATATAAGATGTCTTTTAGTGCGTACGTTCGAAGTAAAATAAGTGAATCCACACAGTAAAAGATAGTATATATCTAGATAAATGTGTTTAAAAAAAAGGCTAGTAGCTTAGAGCGGAGGGAGTACTATAGTATTATTTCGTCCAGATGAGCACCGAAGCTATTGCAACAAGCACGTAAAAGTACTGATTTTTGCTGCATATATATATATAGGTCTCCCTGCCGGCGATGGCATCCCTACTAGAGCAAATGTTCGAGCTCGCAATGACGGCCAGGATATCAGTTCGCTCGTATAGCCCCATGGTAAATAAATAATTCGCGAAAAAACATGCTCAAGGTCCACGTGCACCTATATCTCTGTAGTTTTTACAGACTAAACGCCGGCCTGAATGGGAAATTCTCCATGATACATTTGCTAGGCTCAAGATACGGCGATGCTAGTCTCGGAGCTGGTGCGAGTGGCTCGTGAGGAGCAGGGTCTGTTACAGGAGTGCCTCGACCTGCTTGGACGGGTCTCTGCTCTACAGGTACGTAGTTCTGGCTTTTCTTCCACGCCAAATGTAATACGTATTACTTGGTCTTGTGCAGAGGTTTCTTAACTAAAAACGTCTTGACTTTGGTTCTTGTGCCTGATTATTTGATGCTCAGATTGAAGAACAGAGCTTGCGTTGCCATATGGTGCAATCATCGTCGTCGCTGAATCTTGTGACGGTGAATCAGTATATATGGCGCACAGCCGGCCGCACACATGTAGTGATGTAGTACGTGTTTTATAAGCATAACTAGTAAAGTAATTCCCTAGATAGTAAGTAGTTCTTGCGGTAGAGAGGTGTACCGTGCTGCCGCTTGTGGCGCCAGTGTTGCATCTAACAAACTCTTTTCAACCTTAGTAGTACTAGACTAGATGACCTGGTGCGTCACTGGCGCGCCGAGATCGACCGAAAACGATTGAAATCATTCCCAACACATCGACAGATTGGAATTTGCAGTAACTGATTTGCCACCTCCTCTTCAAACACAGTACGTACCTTGTCTGCACCCCAAGTACCGATCATCATGGAAAAGAAAATCCACGGTTGTGCCTTCAGGGATAGGCATCAGAGATGTAAAAGAGCCAGGGGCAAAATTTGGTATCCAGTTGTCAGACAACAGCTTGATCTTAGTTCCGTCACCGACATTCCATCTAACGCCTCTCCTGACCAGTTGCATGCCGAAACAAATGCTGCGCCAAGTGTATGATTCTGTCCGTGGAGATCTCGCCGGCCAGATCTTGTGCGTTGAGGATGAGCTCTCGCGACGCCTTAGGCGACGCGGCGAGCGCTACTCCGGCGCCCGCCGGCCACGACCATGCTCCAACCTTAGCCCCCGCACCACATCGCACACCAGCCCCCGCTCTTCCGGTGCCCGGCGACCGCTCTCTGCTCGGCCCCTCACAGGGGCACGGCCTTGAGCTGCACAACAGATAAGTGCTGCTCTTCTTTTCCTTGCATGCATGTAGTTAGTTCCGCCACACGTACGCACCTAGGTCGCCGGCAAGGCCACAGATCCATGTTCACTCCGGGTGCGCGCTTTGAGAATGCCATGCTTCGGATGCACCACTGCGGAACCACTCGTCAGGTGGGCGCGCCTTCAGGTCCTTGTGGCCTTCTGAAGGTTTCTGTTGCTTCTGCTGGCCTCACGCTCTCCGCTGAGGCCATGGCCCTTTTGCTGCATTTTTGGTTTGGCGGCGAGGCGGGAACTTTCGAATTTCGTGTGGCGTCACGTGACGTCGCGGCCGAGATTGCTCTAAGGGGATCTAGAGCCGTTGGTCCGTTTAGGCTGGAAATCACCGCGGTTGACACGCCAGGTTCGGTTAGTAACGCTGGAGAACTGCATGTACGCCACGACTGCGCACACATGCATCAACACAACTTGCAGCTGGGTTCCTTACCGTATAATGAGTAAGTCTTCTGTTCGACGTGACCGTTCCGTCAGAAAACCGCGGCCCTTCGGCGGTTTCACGGGTCGCTCCGCCGCCGCCCGTTCCCCAATGACGGTGAATTCTGATATCTGTGGTGGATTGACTGCGGCTCCAAACTCTGAGCCAGGGACGTCACGTTCGGTTTCTACTGGAGTGGGCACGACCAGCTCCGTAAATTTTTTGGCTGGGCTGGCTCCCATGCATGCTAAGCGGTCAGCTAGTCTACGCTGCTGCAATCAGCTACGAGATGAGAATGATAATTTTCAACGAGGCTTGCAGACTCTGGTCAGACAAGTGACAACACATGCCATGCAGGCGCCACGACATGGCGATCTTGAGCAGGTTCACGCCGTGGCACCGATCTCTCCAGCTCTCAATCCTGGTTACACCGCCGTTGCGCCACCTTCCTATAAAGATATATCCTCCTCAGGCCAGTTTCCTCGCCTTCTACAAACGTGCCTCGAACACTTCTATACCTCCATGAACCGATAAATCTCCATCTGCGTTGCTATCGCTGCCTAGAATACAACCACAAAGCCTTCTCCTGTAGAAATCCTGAGGTGTGCTGGTTCTGCCGCTGCTGTGGCCACCGGCGGCATCGCTGCGCAAGCTCAGGGCCAAAAAGCACCACTCATCGACCATGGAGCCAGTGTTCCATGGGCGCCCAACCTCATCCACTGTCCCCCGGTGCACGATGCCCATGCCCTTGCTTGCATGGTGGATATCCAGCCGGCGCGTGCAAACCCCATCCCCTGGCTCCGTCGCGTGTTCCATCAGAGGCTCGACAATCCTCAGGTGCGCTTTGCCTCGAGCTCTGCCGGGGCGTGCTTTGTCATGTTCCTGCACCGCCGCGACCAGGTCCGCGCCATGGGCCAGAGCCCTCTTCGCATTCGCGACATCGATCAGTCCATCTCCCTCGTGCACATTCTCCCCCACAGTTCCGGTGACAGTGCGTTCACTTTCTCCTACCGCTATGTGGCCTGCCTCACTATGGAGAAGTTCCCGCTGGAATTCTGGGAACGGCGCGGAGTTCGCACGGCGGTGAGCGGCTTTGCCTCCCTCATGAGCGTCGAGCACGGCGCTACGTGGTCACGACTACTCCGCCCTCTTCGCCATGGTGAAGGTCGAGTCACCGCGCCATATCCCACACCACCTAGCCTTCCACAAGAGCGGCGGGCGAGGCAACTACGCGGACGTCTACATCAACGAGGTCTGGGACACGGCCTCCGGCCGCCCGGTGGCTCCAGACTCGGACGACGCGCCACCGCCATCGCCTCCGCACCTCCGGCCTCCACCGCCACCGCCAATGAGGCGTCACCATCATGGCCAGGGAAGCCGCTCGCGCCAGTTTACCTGGGTGCGCTCGGGCACTGACGCGCCGCCTACAACTCCTGTGCGCCAGGGCGCGCCAGGCGGTACGCAGCAGTACCAGGCGGTGGCCTATGATCCGGAGGGGCCCAGGCCCTTGTAACCCCGACACCGCCTCTCACCTAGACTTCATCACGCTGCTCAGGGAGTCGGCGAAAGTGGAGGCCCGCACGATTGCGCCACAACCACCTTTTGCCGCGCGGCGCGGTTTGTCTGGGACGAGGGCGCTGTCGCGTTCGACGTCGACGTCACGCTCAGCCGCTCTCGGTGTTTCCGTGTCCGCATCCCGGTCGGAGAACCGAGCAATGGTGGGAAAGATGAGCCTTTCTCGGTCTTCAACTTCAGCCGCACAACGCACGTGGGGGTGGCGGCCGGGCACGACGTGGGCCTGTCTCGTGAATGCATCCGCTCTATGCTGTTCAGCATGTTCCCTGTTGAGGTAAACCACCAGGCCCTACCTCTGCTTCCTGAGATTGCTCGCAGGCTGCGGGCCATGGAACACCGGTACTGGCTTCACCCCTACTCCTGAGGCTTCACCCCTACTCCTGATGATACATTGCAAATGTATCTATAATTTTTGATGTTCCATGTTTGGTTTTATTTACTTTCTTGTATTTTGTCTACACTTTGGAGTACTTTTCATATGATTTTTTGGACTAACTTATTAACAAGATGCCACGGTTCCAGTTCTCTGTTTTCTGCTGTTTTTGGTTCTAGGAAGTCAGAAAATGAATATTCCCGAAATTGGACGGGACAAAAGCCAAAGTTACTATTTTCCCGGAAGACTCACGGAGCCAGAAGGAGAGTCAGAGAGGAGCCAGGGCCTGGCCACACCCCCCTAGGCACGGGCTAGCCCTAGCCGCGCCACCAGGTGGTGTGGGCTCCCTGGCCGCCAACCGACCTTCCTTCGCTGCCTATAAAAAGCCTCCTGAAGCCAAAATCCTAGATCGTCAATCAGAAATCCACGAAAAGTTCCGCTGCGCCGCCGCCATCGAAGGGGAGATTCGGAGGACAGAAAGTCTCTGTTTCGGCACCCTGCCGAGACGGGGAAGTGCCCCCGGAGCCATCTCCATCGATCTCCACCACCATCTCCATCACGTTGCTGATTCCCATGATGAGGAGGGAGTAGTTCTCTCTCGAGGCTAAGGGTTCTACCGGTAGCTATGTGTTCATCTCTCTCTATGCATGAACTTGTTGTGGTCATGAGCTTGTAATCTAGTAGATCTACCTTGCTACTCAAGTGCTTAATAGATCTCTGCTCTCCCCATGTGTGTGAAAGTGACAGCGTGCTCACCATGGTGGCACTTAGGTTAAAGATTACAAATACTTGTTATGAGTTATATTTGGAGTTGGATGTCTTTATTAAATTGTGATGCTTGTTGGACTCATCTAGTACTCAAGGTGACAGTGTGGTTTTCTAGATGGGAAAGATGGACTTTGAGGTGTGCTGTTATAGCCCTACCATCGATTAGAGTGTTCAACCGGAGAGTAGTTAAGAGTAGTATCATAAAGAGATGATATATTATATGAGAGTGTTCACTAGTGAAAGTATGATCCCTAGGCCTTGTTTTTAAGCATTGATACTCCGTTTGCAATTAGATCTGTTACACGTTTTCTTGCTTCTCTTTATTTCAGTTTTACTTTAGTCTTTTCCACGCCATCAAGCTATCTTCTATCACCGTTACCACTTATAATTATCCATACCACTTGTATTTTACTATCTCTTCGCCAAACTAGTGCACCTATACACTTGACAAGTGTATTGGGTGTGTTGGGGACACAGGAGACTTTTTGTATCTTGATTGCAGGGTTGCTTGAGAGGGAATACCTTTGACCACTTCATCCCTGAGTTCGATAAACCTTGGGTGATCCACTTAAGGCAAAACTTGCTGCTGTTCTACAAACCTCTGCACTTGGAGGCCTAACAACTGTCTACAAGAATAGAAGTGCGTAGACATCAAACTATTTTCTAGCGCCGTTGCCGGGGAGGTAAGGTAAAAGGTACTCACATCCTCCGGTGTGAGTGCTCGAAGTTATTTCCTTTAGATTCTGCAATTTTGTCTTTTTGTTTCTTGTTTTCACTAGTTAGGCTTAATGGAAAACAACAAAAAAATTAGAGAGCTTTATAGCATTTATCTTTAATTAGGACATGAATTGTTTGAAGAGAAAATTAAAAAACCTATGAAACTTTATTTGCATGCTAATAGCAATGTTGCTAGTATGAATTCTTTGGACACCATTATTGCTAATGCTATAGAAAAGTCTAAGCTTGGGGAAGCTGGTTTTGATGAGCATGATCTTTTTAGTCCCCCAAGCATGGAGGAGAAAATTTACTTTGATAATACAAAACCTCCAATATATGATGATTACAAATGATGAATATGATATTTTCAGTCCACCTACTATTGAGGAGAAAATTAATGATGACAATATGCCTCCTATATTTGATGATTATGGTGATGATAATAGTAATGATAGCTATTTTGTTGAATTTTCTCTCACTACAATTAACAAGAATGACTATGTTTATGTGGGGAGTATTAATTTTTTTATGCATGTGTCTCATGATAAGAATGTTTTATGTGATAGTTATATTGTTAATTTTATTCATGTTGCTACTGAAAGTTATTATGAGAGAGGGAAACATGGTTCTATGCATCTCAATAATATTAAGTTTCCCCTCTTTATGTTGAAAATTTTGAAGTTGCACTTTTTTGCTTTCCTATGCTTGTTGCTTTGTGCTTTCATAGCTTGTTTCTTTACAAGATTCCTAAGCATAGGAACTGGGTTAGACTTAAATGTGTTTTGAATTTGCTTCTTGATGCTCTCTTTTACTTCAATTCATATTTTCTATGTGAGCATCTTCTCAAACTATCATGTCTAACTTAAAGGCGTTAAAAAAAGTACTTATTGGGAGATAACCCAAAAGTTTTAGATGAGTCTTGAAAGTTATTACTTCTGTAATAACCTATCCTTATCCTTTTTTATTTGCTTTTTGTGCCAAGAGTAACCTCTAATGAGAGTGAAGTAATGATTGGGAAAGTTGTTGTTCCGAAACAGATTTTTGTGCTTCACCGTAAAAATTCGTGAGTGAGCTCTGTATGTCGGATTGAGGCGTGAAATTTTATGCTTCTGCCCCAGGTTTTTATATAATTTTCGTTAGTTCAACACTTTTTGATTTGAGCAACATAAGGTCTTCGAAAAAATTCGTGTTTACCTGCTGGTCTGTTTTGACAGATTTCTGCCATTTTCTGCATTTGCTTCTTGTTGGTTTCTTCTTGAGTTCTTTTGGGGAATTGAGCTTTTTGAGGGAAGTGCTATAGTAACTAGTGTTCTAATGGAAGTTTATTTGGTGTTAGAACTGAACCTTAAGACTTACTTATCTTAAGTGCACTAATGTTGCTAATAAAGATAGTGTGAAGGAAAATTTTCAGGTGTATGGAAGGAATGAGTAATGAGATGAAGGATGGACTAAAGCTCAAGCTTGGGGATGCCACGCGTGTCGCCCCAAGAAATATCCAAGAAGTACAAGCGTCAAAGCTTGGGGATGCCAAGGCATTCCCCTTCTTCATCAATAAAAATCCCAGGTTTCTTCCAAACGCTTTATTTTTATTGTCTCATGCACAATTGTGTGTTTTTGGAGCGTCTCCTTTTTCGTTTTTGATTTGGTTTTTCGTTTGCTTGGTTTGCTTAGTTTTCTGAATAAATTGGTTGGACCCCCTCTTTCATACATTGGTTTGCAAATAGTTTGGTTTGGTTTGGAAAAGAGTAGGAAAGTTCATGCTTTTGTGGTAAAAAGAGCTTGTTTTTGACTGTGGCCTATGCTTTGTCATGCCATGCTTGATATTGTTTTGGCTTTATGCTTAGTATTCTTTGCTGTAGCATGAATTTTTATAAAGAATTGAGATTGCTTAATGTGCCTTGGATGATCATGCGTTGTTTTAGCATATTAAAGCATAATATAGTGGTATTCTTTTTTGATGCTTTATTTGGGTTGACTTGGCGCATGCTCACACCATGTTTTGACTATCTAAAGTCACCATAGCCTTTATGATCCTTTAGTTTTCAACTTGTAGTATCGCTTTATGCTTTGATCAATGATGTTTTGTCACTCTGCATGATTATGGCCATTATTGCTCTCTTAGTTTGTCGCTCCCAGTCTTTTGCTAGCCTCCACAACCAAGTATGAGTTCCACTCATGCATCCAACTTCCTAAACCAAGTTATTTCAAAGAGTCCACCATACCTACCTACTAGCTTATGCTATTCCAAGTATATTCATACTTTTGTTTACCTTCCAAATTAAACTTGTTATGAGAAAACTAGTGATTAAATCTCTCACGAACTTGATGGCACACTTTACTTTACTTGCCCTTAATAAACTTAAATCATTGTGTCGTCTATGTTGTATATGCTTGCACTTATTTGTTGGGAATTAGCAGAACCATGCTTTCATGGGGAACGCTTTCAACATTGCACTTGGTACTTGTACCTAGTTGATATCATGCTCTTTTGTATATGGATGTCGTCGGTGTGAAATGAAAGGGGAGCTTGTAAGTCCATGGAGTTATGTATATGTGTTAGAGAAACGCCTGAGCCGCTAGTCTAATCCATGCTGACATGGTGGAAACCTGCAGCGTAACCATAATGAGCTATCTATGAAGCATTCTTCTTTTAAAAAAAGAGTCCTATATTGAGAAAAAAAGAAAAAAATGAGATTATGAAAAGAGGAAAGAGAGAAAAAAGCACCATATTCCCATGGTAAATAAGAAGATTGCTGAGATGCTCGTTGTCTGCTTGCCTTGTCATTTTGATATGGGGATTCTTCCGTATCATCTGGCAAGGGGTACCCCGTTGGTGGTTCTCTATACACATACTTACAATGATAAGAGCTTACCGGTGACTAGCTTGAGTAGCATGAGGAGCGGCTCTCGTATTCAAGGGACATGAGATTTCTAACTTATACTTCGTCAAGTATGTACACCATAGTTTGTTCACTTTAACCTTCATCACCTTCAAGATGCTTGTGATAGGGGCAATGAGAGCTGAAATCTATAAGTACCATAATTTTTAGAAGCTCTTTATGAGACTTGAATCCCTACTTCCTTCTATGAAGGCCTTTCTTCCACCATTATATTGAGTCTTCCCCTTCTATCTTTATGCACCTACTTTGAGAGCATAGTGGCCATTCTTAGTTCTATGTGCATTGTCCCAAGACTAGTTGATTGATGCATACTTTGATATTGCTTGTTTTAAACTATTGTATCTAGTCACTCTTATAAACTTTGAAGGTGTCCTATGCATTTATATTTGCTCCTCTATTGAGGGACAAACTGAATACTATTATGCTATGTTTTCTTTATGTGAAACAAACAAACATCTTGCAAAGCATTGTTATTCATGAATCTTTTGGTTGTGCCTTTTCATGTTGCATCATAGTTTCTTTGTCTTATTGCTAGAACTTTGTCTTTCATGCTATGATTGAAGTACTATGATCCTAGCTTTGAATGTTTTGCAAATACTTTGATCAAGTCTTTGATGGTGCATGTCACCTTAAAAATTATTCTTTCTTTTTATCACTTACCTACTCGAGGACGAGCAGGAGTTAAGCTTGGGGATGTTGATACATTGCAAATGTATCTATAATTTTTGATGTTCCATGCTTGGTTTTATTTACTTTCTTGTATTTTGTCTACACTTTGGAGTACTTTTCATATGATTTTTTGGACTAACTTATTAACAAGATGCCACAGTTCCAGTTGTCTGTTTTCTGCTGTTTTTGGTTCCAGGAAGTCAGAAAATGAATATTCCCGAAATTGGACGGGACAAAAGCCAAAGTTACTATTTTCCCGGAAGACTCACGGAGCCAGAAGGAGAGTCAGAGAGGAGCCAGGGCCTGGCCACACCCCCCTAGGCACGGGCTAGCGCTAGCCGCGCCACCAGGTGGTGTGGGCCCCCTGGCCGCCAACCGACCTTCCCTCGCTGCCTATAAAAAGCCTCCTGAAGCCAAAACCCTAGATCGTCAATCAGAAATCCACGAAAAGTTCCGCTGCGCAGCCGCCACCGAAGGGGAGATTCGGAGGACAGAAAGTCTCTGTTTCGGCACCCTGCCGAGACGGGGAAGTGCCCCCGGAGCCATCTCCATCGATCTCCACCACCATCTCCATCACGTTGCTGATTCCCATGATGAGGAGGGAGTAGTTCTCTCTCGAGGCTAAGGGTTCTACCGGTAGCTATGTGTTCATCTCTCTCTATGCATGAACTTGTTGTGGTCATGAGCTTGTAATCTAGTAGATCTACCTTGCTACTCAAGTGCTTAATAGATCTCTGCTCTCCCCATGTGTGTGAAAGTGACAGCATGCTCACCATGGTGGCACTTAGGTTAGAGATTACAAATACTTGTTATGAGTTATATTTGGAGTTGGATGTCTTTATGAAATTGTGGTGTTTGTTTGACTCATCTAGTACTCAAGGTGACAGTGTGGGGTTTTCTAGATGGGAAAGATGGACTTTGAGGTGTGCTATTATAGCCCTACCATCGATTAGAGTGTTCAACCGGAGAGTAGTTAAGAGTAGTATCATAAAGAGATGATATATTTATATGAGAGTGTTCACTAGTGAAAGTATGATCCCTAGGCCTTGTTTCTAAGCATTGATACTCCGTTTGCAATTAGATCTGTTACACGTTTCCTTGCTTCCATCTTTATTTCAGTTTTACTTTAGTCTTTTCCACTCCATCAAGCTATCTTCTATCACCGTTGCCGCTTATAATTATCCATACCACTTGTATTTTACTATCTCTTCGCCGAACTAGTGCACCTATACACCTGACAAGTGTATTGGGTGTGTTGGGGACACAAGAGACTTCTTGTATCTTGATTGCAGGGTTGCTTGAGAGGGAATACCTTTGACCACTTCCTCCCTGAGTTCGATAAACCTTGGGTGATCCACTTAAGGGAAAACTTGCTGCTGTTCTACAAACCTCTGCACTTGGAGGCCCAACAACTGTCTACAAGAATAGAAGTGCGTAGACATCACCTGACGCCAGACAAAAAGGTCCACACCACTCCTGACGGGCTTGAGCGCCTTAAGCAGGCCCTCTTCCTCATGGGCCAGGGAGGCCACGCTCCGGGCTGGGGCGGAAACCCACTCGCAGGTGGGACTCTAAACATGCTGGGATGTGTTGGGCCTTTTCTTTACAAGCCGGCTGAGAGAAGGCCTGCTACTCGGGAGGCAGAGGAAGCCGTGGGCCGCAGGCACATGGTCGACAGGAAGGGCAAGGGCCCAATGGAGCAGCCGATGCCGTCTGGAGCAACAGAGAGTCTGTCTCAGCCGGACGAAACACAATGTCGGGCTGGTCTGCTGCCTCTCTTGGACTCTGAATCTGATCTCACCGAGCCGCCAGGGAAGATGCTTAAGGGCGGGCTAGTGACGTACCAGAGGCGTAGTGAGAGGATCAGGAAGCTACAAGATGGAGCAAGGTTGGGATCTGTGGAAAGGGCCTCTCAACGCAAAGCTTCCTCTGATGAAGGGTCGGGACAATCTCTTGGTTCAACATCGACCCGTAGGAGAATCCCAGACATCAACCTGGTCGCCCCAATGCCGATCATTGAAGCTCTTACTGGATGCAGCCGTCAGACGCTCCTGGACCTGGCCAGCTACTGCGGTATCCTCAACATTGATCAAGTCCTGGAGAACAAGGGAAAGGAGATCGCCCCGGGGACCAACGGATCCCGTGGCTGAAGCTGCGCCTGTTCCTGTAGTTCCTGCTTGGCATTACTTAGATAGGGTGCTAGTTTGCTTTCACCACCACCTGCACTTTATGTTTCCTTCAAAGTTGGTGCTGCTCACGATGTGTGATGCACAAGACCAACATTGCATCCGCCCTTTTATTTTGTTGCTTTGTATCGCACCCTGTAATGTCAACATATGCTTTAAGTTTTTATGTCGCTTGCACACCTTTTTTCTCACTTTCCCATGGCATAATGCATTGCATTACTCTGTTTCTTTTGGGGATAACCATATTACAAAATGAAGATCCTTTCTTGGAATGTAAGAGGTTTAGGTGATGAAGACAAAAACTCAATCATCTATAAGTTAATTGCCGAGTCAGGGGCAATGGTCGTCTGCCTGCAAGAAACCAAGATGCAAAATATAGATGTCTTTAAAGCAAGGCAGTTCCTACCAGCAAAATATTCCAAGTTCTTGTACCATCCCTCGGAGGGATCTGTGGGTGGGACCTTAATAGCCTGGTCTGACAAAAATCTCGATGTCACAGTAGTAACACAGAACAAGCACTCCCTGACAGTCAGTGCAACTGCTATAGATAATGACACCAAGATGATTATCACAAATGTCTATGCCCCATGTGATGCTCAAGAGAGGCTACTCTTTTTTCATGACTTGAAAGAACTAAGGGAAAATACCGATGCTCCATGGGCTTTACTGGGGGATTTCAACATATACAGGTATACTCATGAAAAGAACAATGATAACATCTCATGGGGGGAGATGGAGGCTTTCAACACTTGGATTGATGATCTTGAACTAATGGATGTTGACATTTGCAATTCAAAATTTACTTGGTCAAACATGAGGAGAGATCCTACCTTAATCAAGCTGGATAGAGTGCTAGTCAACACTCTGTGGAGTCAGAATTTCCTGCATTCTGCATGCAGAACACTATGCAGGCCAACCTCTGACCACAAGCCTCTTATGCTTGATACCAAAATTGTTACAACACCCAGCAAGATCTTCCGATATGAGGACTACTGGCTGAAGTCTGCAGAGCTCAACCAGATGACAAGACAGATTATACAACAGTCCACTAGGCCAATGTCACCTGTTTCGAGGCTAAACTACAAACTGAGAGCGATAAGGGCAGCTACCAGAAGCTGGCAAACAGGCAAGACCACAACTAAAAAGTTGCATGCTAACATAAACCATGCTATCCTGTTTTTTGATGCTATAGAAGAATGGAGGCCTTTGACTGATTGGGAATTTATAGTCAAAGCCCTATGCCGACAAAAAATGGATGAGCTTTGCTGTGCAGACAAATCAAATGGACCAGAAGAGCAAAACTAAAGTGGTGTCAAATGGGGGACGAAAACACCAAGTTTTTCCACACCATGGCGACTTACCGGTTTAGAAAGAATAAGATCAAACTCTTCAGGTTGGGACAGCAGGACTTCTATGAGCAAAACGACAAGCTCAAAATTGCAACTTAATATTTCAGAGGGTTCTTCTCTGAAGATAGGACTTGGGAACCTTGCATCAACATTGCCCACCTATATGCTGAGCATCCGCAGCTTTCTTGCCTGGCTGAGCCTTTTACCTGGGAAGAGATTCAGAAGGCAGTCCAGGAGTCACCTGCAAATAAGAGTCCTGGCCCAGATGGCTTCACCAACGAATTTTACAAGTTCTATCTGCCAGAGATAAAGGACATCATTATGACAATATTCCAAGCTTTTCACAACAGGACACTGGACTTGAGTGGAGTAAATTCTGCATTTATTGCCCTGCTGCCAAAAATTGAAACACCTCTGGAGGTAAAAGACTACAAACCTATATCTCTACAACACTCCATTCCAAAGTTAATTACAAAGGTCTTAGCAAACAGACTACAACCACTTATACCAGAGTTAGTAGATCAGATGCAATTTGGATTTATAAAAAATAGGACTATTGTTGAGAATTTCTCCACAGCCATTGAGATGGTGCAGTGTGCCAGGAAATTCAAGAGGAAAGCTTTAGTGCTAAAACTGGACTTTACAAAGGCATTCGACTCAGTGCACTGGAAAGCAATCCTACACACACTAGAGGCTAGGGGATTCCCAGAGCTTTGGATATACTGGATTGAACAACTGTTGCAAACATCAAAAGCACAGGTACTGATTAATGACCAGTGCGGAAAAAGGTTTAGGATTAAAAAAGGGGTCCGACAGGGAGATCCTCTGTCACCATACATATTCATTCTGATGGCCGATATCATACAACAGATGTTCAGACAAGCTTACAACAGTGGATTTCTAATGCACCCAATTGAGCAAGGCACTCCGATGCATGCGCTGCAATATGCGGATGATACCCTACTTCTCCTGCAAGGATCGCTACAACAAGCTGAGTTTGCAAAAATACTTCTTAACACATTTGCCAACTTCACGGGATTAAAGATCAACTACCAAAAGAGTACCTTTGTGCCAATAAACATCCCAACAATTGAAGCAACTGAAATTTCTATGGTGCTAGGATGCCCCATTGCACAAATGCCTTGCTCCTACCTAGGCCTACCGCTAACTACAAACAAGATCAACCACAAATTGCTGCAACCAGTGATTGACAAAGTATGCAGCCGTCTGCCGGGCTGGATGCCAAGGATGCTAAACATCGAAGGAAGGATTCAGATGGTGAACTCTGTTCTGTCAGCTATACCGAACTACTTCATGGCATGCATCGAGTGGGACAAAGCAAGTATAGACGCTGTAGATAGGTGATACATTGCAAATGTATCTATAATTTTTGATGTTCCATGCTTGGTTTTATCCACTTTCTTGTGTTTTGTTCCAACTTTGGAGTACTTTTCATATGATTTCTTGGACTAACCTATTAACAAGAGCCACAGTGCCAGCTGCCTGTTTTTTGCTGTTTTTGGTTCCAGGAAAGTCAGAAAATGAAAATTCTCAGAATTGGATGGGACAAAAGCCAAAGTGCCTATTTTTCCGGATGTCATCAAGTGCTAGAATACGAGATGGAGAGGGACTAGAGGGCAGCCACACCACCTGGCCGCGCGGCCAGGCCTGGCCCGCGCCAGGGGGTGGTGTGGCCAGCCCAGGCACCCCCTCGACCTCCCCTTCCGACTATATGATGCCCTCGGGACGTAAACCCTAAGGACCCGATCAAAAATCCACGAAAGAGTCTGTAGCCACCGTCATCTCCATCCCTAGATTGGGAGGGATCTGAAGCTCTTCCCAGCACCCTGCCGGAGAGGGGAATTCACGCTGGAGGCCTTCTTCATCACCATGCAAGCCTCCGGTGTGATGCGTGAGTACTTCATCCTTGGACTACGGATCCATGTAGTAGCTAGATGGCTGGTTCTCCTCCTTTGTGCTTTCATGTCTAGATCTTGGGAGCTCCGTTCATGATCAAGATCATCTATTTGTAATTCTGCATGTTGTGTTTGCGGGGTTCCGATGGATATTGAGATGCTATTTCAGATTGATTATTGATTCTATCATGTCTTTGTTATTTGAGATCCTGCATGCTTTCCGCTGTTAGTAGCTATCTTGGCCAAGTAGATGCTAGCAACTCCAAGAGTTAGTATTTATGCTCGATAGTGGGTTCATGCCTCTGGTAATCTGGGGAAGTGACAGAAATCTCTAAGGTACTAGATGTGCTGTTGCTACTAGGGAGAAAACAACAATCCTTTGTTCATAGAATAATCGTATTGTTTACTTTACACGCAGTTCGTAAAGCAATAATCTGTTGCTTGCAACTTAATACTGGAGGGGGTTAGGATGATAACCTGAAGGTGGATTATTAGTCATAGATGCAGTTAGATGGCGGTCTATGTATTATGTTGTAATGCCCAATCAAGTCTCAAAGGAGGTAAGATGATTAGTATATGCATGTATTGCTTTCTCGGTGTTTGTCAATTGCCCCGTTGTAATTTGTTCACCCAGCATGTTATCTATCTTAAGGAGAGCCACTTCTAGTGAACTATGGATCCCGGTCCTTTTCTTTTACATACAATCTATAAACTGTTTACTGCTTTGTGTTTACTTTATACAAACTTTTACTTCTTTCCATTCGATACGTTTAATCCTTTGTTTTCCGCAAAACATGGTGAGATTGACAACCTCATCGCAAGTTGGGGACAAAGTTATGTGGTTGTATTGTGCAGGTCTCCACGTTGCTACTAGCACCGGTAATGCGCCCTGCCAAAGCTCAGCTAGTAACACCTTTGGGGTGTTTCCTTGTTCCTACTGGTTCGATTAAACCTTGGTTTCATAACTGAGGGAAACTTGCTGCTGTGCTTATCATACCTTCCTCTTGGGGTTCCCAACGAGCTCTACATCAACACCGCCTTCAAGCACTTTTCTGGGCGCCGTGCATTGAGCCATCAAGCGATTTTCTGGCGCCGTTGCCGGGGAGTCAAGGACATCTTCACAAGGGGAGTCCCTCATAACCAATCTCTTTACTTTGTTGTTTTTGTTTTGCTTAGTTTTCTTTTTGCTTTGTTTTCTTGTTTTCTTTTTTCAAAAACACAAAAAAATTAGTTTTACTTGTTTGCTTTCTTATTTGAAAAACACACACAAAAAAATAGTTCCTATCCTAAGTTGTCACTATGTCTAGCCTTGCTCCAGTCACTATGTCACCCGAGGAAATGATTTTCACTTTTAAACAAGGAATTGAGGAATGTTTTAAGGAAGCTTGGTCTAGAATCTCCGATCTACATGAAAAAACTGAGCCTAAAATGACTCAAAGCTTGTTCCTTAGCAGTTTTTACCTTGGGATTGCTCTTTGCTATAGATATGCCTTAGATGCTATTGTGGGAGGAGATTTCCTCCAATGTAATGAGGATGATGCTATTAATGCTATAAAGAAATCGATCCTCACTTACAACATGCCTAGCCAAACTGATATTTCTTTCGCAAAAATATTTGCTAGGTTGGACACTCTTGAGGCTAGCATTACTAGATTAGAAAGTTGCTATAATACGCTTAGGGAGCATCACGATTATGTTCCAATAAACTCTGAACCATCAAAGTGGTTCCCTACAGTAAAGATTGAGATAAACACTGAAATTTTTCAAGCTCGCTGTGATATCATGTCTGAATTTTGCCTTATGCCCAAAGATATTTATAAATCTCTGAATACTTGGGGGCTCATTGAGGGAGGAAAAGAAATATCTGTTACTAATAATACTACCATATTACCTCTTGGAATAGCTGAAGGAGTGTTTACAAAGATCCTTGGGAAAACGATTTCTATTGATTATCTTGTTATTGAATGTGCAGGAAAATGACAAATTACACTTGGAAGGTCCCTATTAGAACTCCTTAGAGCAATAATAGATGTGGGAAAGGGGACCATGCACCTTTCTTCTCCACCAAACAATCATATTTTCCCCAAGGTTAAGAATAAAAGTAAGAGAGGTAAGGGCAAGAAAGTTGGTTTTAATGCTTCTTCATTTGAGAATACTTGATCCTTTCTCTTGCTTCTTATGCCTAACTTAAAGGCGTTAAAGAAAAGTACTTATTGGGAGATAACCCAAAAGTTTTAGACGAGTCTTGGAAGTTATTACCTCTGTAATAACCTCTCCTTATCCTTTTTTTTGCTTTTTGTGCCAAGAGTAACCTCTAATGAGAGAGAAGTAATGATTGGGAAAGTTTCTGTCCCGAAACAGATTTTTGTGCTTCACCGTAAAAATTCGTGAGAGAGATCTGTATGTCGGATTGAGCTGTAATTGTTTGTTCTTCTGACCCAGGTTGTTATATAACTTTCGTTAGTTCAACACTTTTTGATTTGAGCAACAGAGGGTTTTCGAAAAAATTCGTCTTTACCTGCTGGTCTGTTTTGACAGATTTCTGCCATTTTCTGCATTTGCTTCTTGTTGGTTCCTTCTTGAGTTCTTTTGGGGAATTGAGATTTTTGAGGGAAGTGCTACAGTAGCTAGTGTTCTAAGGGAAGTTTATTTGGTGTTAGAACTGAACCTTAAGACTTATTTATCTTAAGTGCACTAATGTTGCTAATGAGATTGCGTGAAGTTTTGTATGAAGAAAAAATTTCAGGTGTATGGAAGGAATGAGTAATGAGATGAAGGATGGACTAAAGCTCAAGCTTGGGGATGCCACGCGTGTCACCCCAAGAAATATCCAAGAAGTACAAGCGTCAAAGCTTGGGGATGCCCAAGGCATCCCCTTCTTCATCAATAAAAATCCCAGGTTTCTTCCAAACGCTTCATTTTTATTGTTTCATGCACAGTTGTGTTTTTCTTGGAGCGTCTTCTTTTTCGTTTTCGTTTTGGTTTTTGTTTGCTTTTGTTTTCTTAGTTTTCTGAATAAAGTGGTTGGACCCCCTCTTTCATACGTTGGTTTGCAAATAGTTTGGTTTGGTTTGGAAAAGAGTAGGAAAGTTCATGCTTTTGTGGTAAAAAGAGCTTGTTTTTGACTATGGCCTATGCTTTGTCATGCCATGCTTGATATTTTTTTGGCTTTATGCTTAGTATTCTTTATTGTAGCATGACTTGTTATAAACAATTGAGATTGCTTAATGTGCCTTGGATGAATCATGCGTTGTTTTAGCATATTAAAGCATAGTATAGTGGTATTCTCCTTTGATGCTTTATTTGGGTTGACTTGGCACATGCTCGCACCATGTTATGACTATCTCAAGTCACCATAGCCTTTATGATCCTTTAGTTTTCATCTTGTAGTATCACTTTATTCTTTGATCAATGATGTTTTGTCGCTCTGCATGATTATAGCCATTATTGCTCTCTTAGTTTGTCGCTCCCAGTCTTTTGCTAGCCTCCACAACAAAGTATGAGTTCCACTCATGCATCCAACTCCCTAAACCAAGTTATTCCAAAGAGTCCACCATACCTACCTATTAGCTTATGCTATTCGAAGTATATTCATGCTTTTGTTTACCTTCCAAATTAAACTTGTTATGAGAAAACTAGTGACTAAAGCTCTCACGAACTTGATGGCACACTTCACTTTACTTGCCTCTAATAAACTTGAACCATTGGGTCCTTCTTTGTTGTGTATATGCTTGCGCTTTATAAGTTGAAATTAGTAGAACCATGTACCATGGGGAACGCTTTCAACATTGCACTTGTACTTTGTACCCCGTTGATATCATGTTCTTTTGCTTACGGATCCCGGCAGTGTGAAATAAAAGTGGAACTTGTAAGATCATGGAGTTTGTATGTGTGTTAGAGAAACGCCTTGGCCGCTAGCCTAAGCCATGCCTAATCATGGTGGAAACTTGCAGCATCACCATAATGAGCACTCTATGAAGCATCCTCAATAAAAACCTATGCAAATAGCAAATGAAAAGATCGCTAAGATGCTCATTGTATGCTTGCCCTGTCATTTTGATTATGGGAAAGCTCCTGTATCATGTGCAAGGGGTACCCCGTTGGCGGTTCTTCATGATACACACATACTTACAATGACAAGAGCTTACTCGTGACTGAAGTTGAGTAGCATGAGGATCGGTCTTCATAAGTAAGGGGCATACGATTTCGGTTTATAACTTGTCAAGCATATCCTCTTAGTTGTGTCACTTTAGCCTTAACCACTTCAAGATGCTTATGATAGGGGCTATGAGAGCTGAAAGCTATAAGTACCATAATTTTTGGAAGCTCTTTATGAGACTTGAATCCCTACTTCCTTTTACAAAGGCCTTTATTTCACCATTATATTGAGTCTCCACCTTCTATCTTTATGCACCTACTTTGAGAGCATAGTGGCCATTCTTAGTTCTATGTGCATTGTCCCAAGACTAGTTGATTGATGCATACTTTGATATTGCTTGTTTTAAACTATTGTATCTAGTCACACTTATGAACTGTGAAGGTGTCCTATGCATTTATATTTGCTACTCTATTGAGGGACAAGCTGAATATTATTATGCCATGTTTTATTTATGTGAAACAAACAAACGTCTTGCAAAGCATTGTTATTCATGAATCTTTTGTTTATGCCTTTTCATGTTGCATCATAGTTTCTTTGCTTATTGCTAGAACTTTGTCTTTCATGTTATGATTGAAGTACTATGATCCCAGCTTTGAATATTTTGCAAATACTTTGATCAAGTCTTTGATGGTGCATGTCACCTCAAAAATTATTCTTTCTTTTTATCACTTACCTACTCGAGAACGAGCAGGAGTTAAGCTTGGGGATGTTGATACATTGCAAATGTATCTATAATTTTTGATGTTCCATGCTTGGTTTTATCCACTTTCTTGTGTTTTGTTCCAACTTTGGAGTACTTTTCATATGATTTCTTGGACTAACCTATTAACAAGAGCCACAGTGCCAGCTGCCTGTTTTCTGCTGTTTTTGGTTCCAGGAAAGTCAGAAAATGAATATTCTCGGAATTGGACGGGACAAAAGCCAAAGTGCCTATTTTTCCGGATGTCATCAAGTGCCAGAATATGAGACGGAGAGGGGCTAGAGGGCGGCCACACCACCTGGCCGCATGGCCAGGCCTGGCCCATGCCAGGGGGTGGTGTGGCCAGCCCAGGCACCCCCTTGGCCTCCCCTTCCGGCTATAAGATGCCCTCGGGACGTAAACCCCAAGGACCCAATCAAAAATCCACGAAAGAGTCTGTAGCCGCCGTCATCTCCATCCCTAGATCAGGAGGGATCTGAAGATCTTCCTGGCACCCTGCCGGAGAGGGAATTCACCCTGGAGGCCTTCTTCATCACCATGCAAGCCTCCGGTGTGATGCGTGAGTAGTTCATCCCTTGAATACGGATCCATGTAGTAGCTAGATGGCTGGTTCTCCTCCTTTGTGCTTTCATGTCTAGATCTTGTGAGCTCCGTTCATGATCAAGATCATCTATTTGTAATTCTACATGTTGTGTTTGCGGGGATCCGATGGATATTGAGATGCTATTTCAGATTGATTATTGATTCTATCATGTCTTTGTTATTTGAGATCTTGCATGCTTTCCGTTGTTAGTAGCTATCTTGTACAAGTAGATGCTAGCAACTCCAAGAGTTAGTATTTATGCTCGATAGTGGGTTCATGCCTCTGGTAATCTGGGGAAGTGACAGAAATCTCTAAGGTACTAGATGTGCTGTTGCTACTAGGGAGAAAACAACAATCCTTTGTTCATAGAACAATCGTATTGTTACTTTACACGCAGTTCGTAAAGCAATAATCTGTTGCTTGCAACTTAATACTGGAGGGGGTTAGGATGATAACCTGAAGGTGGATTATTAGTCATAGATGCAGTTGGATGGCGGTCTATGTATTATGTTGTAATGCCCAATCAAGTCTCAAAGGAGGTAAGATGATTAGTATATGCATGTATTGCTTTCTCGGTGTTTGTCAATTGCCCCGCTGTAATTTGTTCACCCAACATGTTATCTATCTTAAGGAGAGCCACCTCTAGTGAACTATGGATCCCGGTCCTTTTCTTTTACATACAATCTATAAACTGTTTACTGCTTTGTGTTTACTTTCTGCAAAATTTTAATTCTTTCCATTCGATACGTTTAATCCTTTGTTTTCCGCAAAACACGGTGAGATTGACAACCTCATCGCAAGTTGGGGACAAAGTTCTGTGGTTGTGTTGTGCAGGTCTCCACGTTACTACTAGCACCAGTAGTGCGCCCTGCCAAAGCTAAGCTAATAACACCTTTGGGGTGTTTCCTTGCTCCTACTGGTTCGATTAAACCTTGGTTTCATAACTGAGGGAAACTTGCTGCTGTGCTCATCATACCTTCCTCTTGGGGTTCCCAACGAGCTCTACATCAACACCGCCTTCAAGCACTTTTCTGGGCGCCGTGCATTGAGCCATCAATAGGCTGAGAAGGGCTTTTGTATGGAAGAACAGTGAGGATGTCAACGGTGGACATTGCCTAGTGGCCTGGGACGTAGTGACAATGCCGAAAGCACAGGGTGGACTAGGGATAAGAAATTTGCGCCTTCATAACAAATCGATGATGGCGAATCTGACTGCAAAGCTTCTTTCAAATGGAACGGGTCCCTGTTTCACCTGGTTAGCAAACTAGTACCTACAGAACACTATTCCGCGGCATCCTTCAACCATAGACTCGGCTTTTGTAACACCCTCGAATCGACCCTATGCAAGTTTTAGCCCTTTTCGCCAAACCCGCATAGAAACGATTCAAGGACGCCCACCAGGCACTTTCATGCGGGTGGAAAATGAAGTAATACCATTACACAACAGTCCTCGATGGGACCCATAGAACAGATATATATACAACAGCGACTCCATGAGTCAAGAATACAGATATGAAATACAAAGATCCAAATCGCCTTGAAAACGATAGAGCGTCCAACTACGAACAAGATGCAAATGGGGCTAAGAGCCCTGAAGTATAACCAATGGCGTCCATAACCCTGCCCAGGCCAAGCCGGAAGGGTAACCCTGCTAACGACGTCGATCTCAAACCTGCTAAAACAAAAGGGGTGCCGACAAAGGGCCAAGGAAAAAGAGGAGCGTCAGTACTAAGGCCAGTACACGGCGAGGCTAGAATTCGGTGGCTCTCGCCTACATAGGTATGGTGGCCTGAAGCGGCAGCGCAGCGGCACTAAACAACCTAAAGAGACTCGATACAACTGGGGGTTATCAGAGAGAGATAAGAAAGACCTATTCGGATCCAACCTGAAGCTAACACCAAACAAACCCATCCTAGTATTTTCCCCCTCGAGACCAAACGAGGAAGTCGGACCAAGGAACTCACACAGTTGGCAATTTTACTCATTCCGTTATAGTTACAGCTCTTACTATTCATATATAGATAGCATGAGTCATCCTGAAGCTTAAGTAGTGGGCAGTTTTAATCACCATTCCGTTATAGTTGGAACATTTACTAGTCAGATATAATTGTCCTGAGGAATCCCAAAACCTAGCAGTTGTTAGCACTTTTATCACATTCCGTTGGAGTTGCAATACTTACTAGGTAGATATAACAAACAACCCAGATCCAGCAGTTGTTAGCATTTTTAATATCCATTCCGTTATAATCGAGCTGATTACTAGTCACATATTAAGTCAAATTTATAACACTACTTTAGTTATGCTTGTCTATGATCGAGATACTGTGCTCCAAGTCGTCCATAACCGCGGACACGGCTTTCAGAAAGTTTTACCCTGCAAGGGTGCACAAGTAGCAACACACACTCGATCAACCTCGGAAAAACCAACTCAAAACCCAACGAGGCATTCACGACAAAGCGATCACAGGATTCAGAAATATTTCAGGGGGCCACCCCACTAAGCTACCCGCAACGAAGTTGGCCGGCTCCGGAACGGAGCCAGGGTTTGTGTGGACGACTGTAAACGACTGGGAACCCGAAAATGTGATTGGGCTTGTCGATACAGCGAAAACGTGTCACGATCCTAAACAGTACAGGTGCTCCATGCACAATCGTAAATAAAGCAGTAACATGGCATAAGTACAGGATAGTAGTCAAACCCCAAACTAGTTTGTGGCCCCAAGAAATAGAAATGAATCAAGCTCTGGCTCAGGAGGGTCCATAAGGCCTCCCGGATGTGGATAGTGCGAAAAATCAAGGAACAGGTATCAAGTACTCGGGGTCCTACGGGACACAAGTGAGCGTGGAAGAACCAAATAACATCTATTGCCCACTGATGCCTCTGCATTAGTTATATCTAGCATTTTAATAGTTGTAATTAAAGACGTGATCATCTCCACCATAAACATCTCCACCATAAGCATCTGCAAGCATTCCAACAACTGGGGTACTCGACAACACGAGATCGCACCTGAGCACGCAACTACGACTCGCAAGGCCAGCTATCTACCAAACACAGGTAATAGGAGGTGTCCAAGGCAATATAGAGGCTGCACGGAATATAACTGGGGTACGGAAACTAAAGCATCGCGACACGGATAACAATAGATCAACAGGAGGAAATAAAGACTATAAATGCAAAATAGGTAGAAAAGGGGAGAATGCTCGCCTAGAAAACACTACCGAAGGATCATATCCGGAGAACTTGTCGATACTCGCATCCACTCATCGGTCTAATCCGCGAAGAAGCGAAGCACTAAAAGAAACACCGGATGCAACATTAATACTATGGCAGAAGATCCGACATGCTTTATGATATGATGCAGGTGCGATGCAATTAGGCAATATTAAGCGAAACCGGGGTCCCGACAATTAAGTATATGGTTCAAGTTATTTATCTACCCCGCAATTAATTGTTGTATTAACAAGACAAAACATGGCATCGGTTTGCTACACCAATTTAAATGGGGCCAATATGAGACTAGAAAAGCCTGCATATAGTCTCCATATTTAATTTAGGTGAATCATCGAAATACCCCCAAACACCCACAATATGTATGCAAGCATGTTCATTTTAATATGCAACAATTATATATCATTATAAAAATAGGGTCTCAGAAAGGGAATCACATTAGGGTATCGGCGATCTTGGCTTCAAAGGGGTTCGGGCACTGGGATCGGTCTTCGGGATTGGCCTTCGGATCCGGGTCTCGCATCCGGGAAGGAGTACTTGTCGTACCGGGGTCTCGGCCACCGGATCTAGGAAGGTGATCTAGGGGCACCATGTCTTCGGTTCCATGAAGGCGACATTGCGTCTCTCCTCGGAATCCTCCGGGTACATCTTCGTTTAGTGGTTCAGACTTCCGTGGGGCAACGGCCCTAGAGGTCGTTTCCTCTCGGCGATCTTCAGGTCATAGAATTCATGAAGAAGATCTTGATCTCCGTCTCTTCGTTGGTGTCTTCCGGTGGCACCACATCACTGCACCCACCAATTCCGTTTAGGTAACACCGAGTCAACACCTCACACCAAACACAAGCCAACACAACACAACACAACACGAGTGCTGGTTCAACACAGTACCATGTCGCTCCCAGGGACGGAAGCAGAGCGGGAGGAGGATGCACCAGCGAGTGGTGATGCTCGACCAAACCTATGCCAGGGCAGAGAACATGCGAGCTGGGGACGTGGTGGTGGCACCTAGGAACAGAGGCCCGGCGAGGCTGGTAGGGGCACGAGCAGAGGCGACGCCGCACTCCTCGCGGCGAGGGCGGCCAGAGGCGGTGCTCCAGAGGAAAAGGGCGGAGCAGCGAGGAACCGGGCGGGTTGTCAGGAAAGGCCCCTGCAGGCGGCGGCGTGGACGCGAGCGGGGCTCACTGCGGAGGCCGGCGGTGAGGCGACGCTTGGCGACAGTGAACTCCGGGGCGCGGCCGCGGAAGAGGGAGGCTGAGAGGAGGGCGACGCCATGCGACCGGGAACGGGGTGGCGCAGAGGAAGACGTCGTGGCGAACAAGTGTGAGGGCGAGCGGCTGGCCGGACTTGGCGGGGATTGACGAAGACGGCCTCCTGGCGGCGGCGCTTGCGGGGATGAGGGTGGCGCTGCAGAGGCGACCGCCGGGGCAGAGACGACGATGGCGCGGGGTAGGCCGAGGTCAGCGGGGCGGCCGGCGAGGGATGGGGGTGGCCCGAGAGGGGGCTCGCAGGCGGAGGCGACCTCGGTGGCGGGGACGTCACCGGGAAGGAGAGAGCGGCCGGTGAGGGGGAGACGTCCTGGCGGTGGTCCTGCCGGAGAGGAGGAGACGTCGGTGAGGAGCATGCGCGGGGCGACGGGAACCCGAGGTGGCGAGGGCCTTCGCGCGAGGAGCGAGGCGAGAGGAGGGCGGGGAGGCCCGGCGGCGGCCGGCGGGGTCATGGACGGGAAGGTGGGGGGAAGGGCGGAGGCGGCGGCGGCTCAGGGGATGAAATCCCGTCGGGAGGTTGGGGATGGGAGACACGAGGTAGGTGGAGACCGCGTGCGAGGCAGGGAGGCTTTCCCGGTGCGTTGCCTGTGCGTGTGAGGCGTGTGTGTTGCGTGTGTGCAACGAGACGTGTAGGTGTGTAACGCGAGCATGGGTGTGGTTCGTGCGTGCCCGCGCCTGGATGCGTGCATCGTGTGTGTTGCCTGGCGGTGGCGGGATAGGTGCTGCACAGGTGGTGTGCGGATGGTGGAGTACGGCGGCGCTGCGGATAGCTAGGGCTAGCTAGGTTTTGGGTGGGGTGGTAGTTGGCTAGCTGTTGGGCTTTTGGGCCTGGCGGCTGGCTGACTCCCCTACAAAATATTTATTTTATTTGTTTTAATTGTTTAAAGATTTTTGTAAATACTTTTTAGACAAATAAAAAGACTCGAAAAAGACCGGAGTTTTAATTTGAAATAAAGACAGGGGATATTTAGAAAACAATATAAGCTTTTATAAAATAGTTTTAGACAAACAAATGTATTAATGACATGATGATGCTCAAATGCAATGTGGCATGATGACATGAGCATGCGGTCATAATGATGCAATGCACAAAAACAATGCAACTTTCTAGTAGTAGTTTTTGCGGGATGCCACAGCTTTCTAGAAACCGACAATGAAGCTTATCCCCGTGGTACAGCAGACCACACGGTGTGTCCCCCGAAATGGCACCAGGACATCCTTTTGGCATGACAGTTGGACAAGGCTGGGACGCCTCAATGACGCCCTGCCAGTTCTATTCACATATGCACAGGATCAGCAATGCACAGTTGAATCACAAAAAATGAATGGAAATTGGGACATCAAGCTATACAACCCACTATCGCAAACGGCTGAAGAGCAGCTACAAGCTCTCATGGCAGAACTACTTAACCATCAAGCACAAGCGCAGATACAACATGACGCCAGACTCATGATTGTGACTAACAAACCCGCAACAACAAGAGACTACTATCGCCTCTTCAGTGATCGCGGAATGCGTTGGACTCCGGCAAAATGGATTTGGAAATCAATCATACCACAAAGACACAAAGTGTTCCTCTGGCTAGCATTCAGACATAGATTGAACACGAAGGACAATATGGTCAACAAGAAATGGTGTAATGACAGTAGTTATGATCAATGCCCGGCTCTGGAAAGTTTTGAACATATTGCCCTACATTGCCTCCTGGGTTTGGGAGAAGTTAAACGTTTCCCACTCAGCCGCTCGGAAAAATGATCTCGTGGATTTCATAGAATCAAGTATTACAGGAAGGAAGAGACTGCAGGACATGGCCTGTCCTCCTGGCTGCATGTTTTCTTCAGCTTTGGCACGCAAGAAACAACAAAATCTTTAATAACAAGAACACCGATAGGCAGACTTTGTTCAGCAACATCAATCAGACACTTGATCTATGGGCTACAAGATCTGCTAAGCTAGCACCGGAGTTATTGAAGTGGAAACAAAAGTTTCTACTTAATTAAACCGTCTTCTTGTTTTCTTTTTTTACTCCTTCAAACGCCCCCCCCCCCCCCCCCCCCCCCGCCGTAAGTCTGTATCTCTGCTGTACTCATAAGGCCATGGGTGTTTCCCAGCCTTGATATATGAAATATATAAAATAAAAAAAAGTTCTATAAAAGGTCGGTGAACCGATGAATTCATGTGAGACTTTGAGAATGACCTCTGCGTCCATGGGCTGGACCGACCAACAATTTGTTTCTTAGAAACAGATAGTTGAGGAAAACTCATTAGTATGATTAGCCAACTTGGATCGTACTGTGATGTCGTGCCGTCAAAAGTTTTTGTCGAACCGCCGGTGCATCGGCCGATTATCCATAGTTTGGCCAATCCTTTTTTGTTTGTTTGATCGTGGCATCCTATTAGACTTGTATCAGCTCAGATGAATCCTGATTGAAATGAAATACACCTCACGTCTACATTCTCTGATTGTTTTTGCATTGGTGGATAGAAATCTCAATGGTTCTATTTTCTTCCTCGGTGAATTCTAACCGGAAATCAGTAGCATGTTTTCTTTAATAATATAGGAGTAGCTCTTTTTTTCCCTTCTAGAGTCCTAAGCGGACACGTATGTTCACTTCCCCGTGAGTTTTACTTCTAAAGTACTATAATCGGCATTTAACTGTTGTTTCCTTACGGCCGAGTTGATAGTTTCTAGAGTACTATAACTCCACGTAATTGCGACATTTTCAGTAGTTTCTAGTTTTCTTTTCAATTGACGTGTCATATGTGCTCAAGTGTATATGCTTAATGTTTTACGTAACACCTTTTATATTTGAATCTTAACCGTTAAAATACAGATCAACATAGTAGATTTTTTAGGCCTATGTGGATTAACCTGGTGCCTCGAAAAACATCTTATATTGATTTTAGTATATAATAGATTTTTTCAAAGATCACTAAAGGCACGTGCTTGTTTTGGAAGACCCGGGTGTTCCTCTCATTCCAAAATTCAATGGAAATGAGCAAGGTTAGAGATGTGAGTGCCTTTGCGATTTGGAATAGAGCCTTCTGCCATCATAGACCAAAATCTTTTAACTAAGAGCCCCCACCATTGGCGAGGTTGAAGCACATGTAGACCTATCCAATCCTTTATAAAGCCCCAAAGGAAAATAGTGAAGCGTCAATCGAGGAGAAGGTTCGAGATTGATTCCTTGGTTTGCTTGTAGAAGGGGCACAAACCGCAATTTGGCTACCCCTCTTTTCAAACTGATCCATCGTCCAAAGCCTTTTCCTAATCAGAAGACATGCAGAAGGTGCCCAAGCTTTCCACACCATCTTATTCATGTTGGATGAGATAGATCCCAAACATTGCACCTCATAGGACGACGCCATCGAGTATTTCCCATCCTCTTAAGCTTGCAAGTAATGTCAACCTCCATATTGATGTCAAGTTCCATCTCGCAAAGAAGGACCCAGAGCTCAACAAATTGAGCTTAGAAGCTCGTTTTCATTTTCCTTCTCACTTTACTATGTCCATCCCTTGCCTTGGCAAACTTAGAACCTAGTTTCAATGAGGGTTTATATTATCATTTTTCATGTTAAATGAAAATCGCCAACAAAAGCTCCTTAAATTAATAAAATCAACATTGTGCTATGTCAATGTTACATTTGTGTTTGAGGCACAAAGAAGAAGAAATTCCCAGATGTACTTGGCGCTTGACTTCTGATGTTGCCCCTCCTGGTTTGACAAAGTTGTCTAGCGATGACATGTTTGCTTCCAATACCCTACCTCACCTATAGGTTGTAATGCACCATGCGCTTTTGCACAACCGGGTTGTCTTCCGTTGTCTTTTTTGTTGATCTTGTATGTATTCAAGAGTACCCAGTGGCTTCCAGTTGATCCTTGAGAGTTAGCGACCTTGTGTGGATCTAGCGAAAAAATCGGTGTGATCAGCGGGCGCTATTGGATTCTAACACGGTGCATGAGTCCAACAATTGATGACTCATGTCCTTCTGATGTCATTATGTAGTGCGTTGCGACATTCATATCTTGTGACTGGTAAATTAGAAGCATGCATAATTCATCCATGCAAAACTTGTGTTTACAAAATAAACGAGATTAAACTGGTGCAAAAGAAATGTGTACCAATCATCACTTGAGCGAGGTGTTTTTTCTCCTACATGGCTGCATAAATATATACTGCATCTTTACCGTAACAAGCACCATGCTTCATCTTCCATTCACTCAAAGCTTTCAGCTCAGAACTCTTCCCATTTCACCACTACAATACTATAAATATGAGACATTAGAAAACAAGCACATACGAATAAGTAACTTGGTAGAGCTAGCCGGAATGATGATTGTGGTCAAAGCTGGTTGCAATGATGACAGTCTTATTTGTGCATAGTTGAAAACTTTGTACTAACACATGAACGTATATCATGTCACTGGGGTATTCATCTTTTCTTTGACAAAGGGAATATATTAATATCACGAAGATACCAATTATACCTAGTCTCTGCACCAACAAGATATCCAAATACATCAGGGATGCACACAACTAAGAACAAAAAAACAAAGATCCAGTAGCTCAAACTACTCGTAACAGTCGCACTCTAACCACCATTGAATACAACACCCATACTACAAACGAGGCTCTCCAAAAGAAATGCCTCCAAGAAAGAAACAATGCACAAGAATTGTCGTTGTCCGATCGAAGATCTTGGATTGTCACCCCGGAGAGAGCCCGATAGTTCAAAACAATGCCTTCGGTAAGGTTATTGCCAGGTACTACCAATGAAGGACAGACGTTGGGTTTTCACCCTGAAAATCGTGGCTCGGAACTCGAGGAGCACCACAAAAAATGCAGTCCACCCGTGTTTCCACCCACGCTTTCCAAGGCTGCTGCTGCAAGTCGACGAACGTCCGACACACAAGAAGACATGTGCCACATTGTCTTCATCACAACCAATACCCTCTATGCCAATACCAACCTCCAATCGTGGCAACCATGACTTTATCCACCCCTCTCAGTTTCATGGAAATTTATATAAGGACATGTCACATGGTACCAATAAGAAGACGAAGCTTCATCCCTCACCCAAAAAGGTGCGCATGACCGCATCGATTTCAGTCTAGATATTCAGTAGCATCCTTTTTCCAAACTGCGGAAATCTCTAGGAGGAAGACGAAAACTCGACAACAGCCCAATCAAGGAGGCTGACTTGAAGCAGATTGACGCCTTGGAGCTTGAAGAACAGAAGGGCCAAACCACCCTTATTTGGCTGGTCTGGAAACCCCCACACTGCGGGCCAGCTTCCAATGATCAGATTGAGAGGACAAACCCCTTCATGCCCAGATCAAGCCCAAGGTTTCTCGCCATATTGGGCCCACACGACACTGGCATGAGGAGTATTGCAACGTACCCTAGGCATGCGTAGGAGCGTTGCCGCCTAAGGGCCCGCTCCACCAGCTCCGGCCAGCACCACCGCACACACGTCCACCACTGCCTCGTGCGTGCCTCCATGCCGCGGGCTAGCGGATTCCAGGCACCGACGAGCCCCGCCACCCCGCCACATGATCTCCTTCTACGCTGCCTTCCATGTATGCCGCCCTGGAATCGTCCCTCCCACGCGAATGGAGACCAACGGGGCGTGCCAACCCCGCCCGCCGTCTTCCACGGGCATTTGCCTTCTTGGGATTCTCATGAGCCTCCGGAGCAGCCCTCGTCCGAGCAGTCTAGGCGTCATTTTTCTTATCAACTACGTATTCATCTATTAAGGTGGAAACTGGAAACTGGATTGTAATTATCATCTCCGAAGGGTATTTAGATATGCCTGACCAAGTGGTGTGTTCTATGCAAGCCGAAAGATCAGGCGGGCTTGGTATCCGAGATCTCGAAATGAGAAATGTTAATCATTTGTGTACATGGCTTTTAAATTGCTAAGAATTTTCTATTACTAAAAAGAGAACATATGTGGCAAGAGCCCATCCAAAATAATTATTTGGGGGTCTGATACTTGCATTTTACATCATCAATATAGTGACTTATAGTTTCTGTTTTGAATGATATTTGTCATGATCTATCATCATTTATGCCTTTTTAGTTGATTCATGGTACTTTCCTACAAAGTACCTTTCATTGGTATTTAATTTTTGGGAGGCATAAAACCTCTTTTTCATATTTTGTTGTTTCATGGACCTTCTGGACATCTAAAAATCAAAGTAAAAATACCTGATCAGTTTTTCACCTAGAGAAGGATTGTGAGCGAAAGAAACAAGAGATAGGAGCTGCTAGGCCCAAAAGAGCCCATGTGGTGTACCCTACCTTGCTGGGCGCACCACCCATGCTCGTTTGGCCCACGAGCGTCGCCTCGACTCCTCCTTTTGACAGATGCCTCCGTCTCGCTAGAAAACCTATGCCATATTTTTCCCACGATTTACAAAGGTGGTGGTGGAGGCTGATATGTTGCAAACGTATCTATAATTTTTGATGTTCCATGCTTGTTTTATATCTATTTTCTTATGTTTTGTCCACACTTTGGAGTATTTTTATACACTTTCTAGGACTAACCTATTAACAAGATGACATAGTGCTAGTTGCCTGTTTTCTGCTGTTTTTGGTTCCAGAAAAGCCAGAAAATGAATATTCTCGAAATTGGACCGGACAAAAGCCAAAGTCGATATTTTACCGGAAGACTCACCGAGCTAGAAGACGAGACAAAGAGGGGCCAGGGGCTGGCCACACCATGTGGTGGCGTGGGTCCCCTGGCCGCGCCACCAGGTGGTGTGGGCCCCTGGTCCACCCTCTGACATCACCCTTTCACCTATAATAAGCCTCCAATGAAGAAACCCTAAAGAATCGAGCCTCCAGCCACGAAAAGTTCCGCAGCGCCGCCGCCACCGAAGGGGAGATTCGAGGGACAGAAAGTCTCTATTTCGGCACCCTGTCGGGACGGGGAAGTGCCCCCGGAGCCATCTCCATCGACTCCACCGCCATCTCCATCGCCGTTGCTGATTCCCATGATGAGGAGGGAGTAGTTTTCTCTCGAGGCTAAGGGTTCTACCGGTATCTATGTGTTCATCTCTCTCTATGCATGATCATATTGTGATCATGAGCTTTGTAATCAAGTAGATCTACCTTGGTACTCAAGTGCTTTAATAGATCTCTGGCTCTCCCCATGTGTGTGAAAGTGATAGCGTGCACACCATGGTGGCACTTAGGCTAGAGATTACAAATACTTGTTATGAGTTATATATGGAGTTGGATGTCTCTATGAAATTGTGGTGTTTGTTGGAACCATCTAGCGCTCAAGGTGATAGTGAGGGGTTATCTAGATGGGGAAAGCGGACTTTGGGGAGTGCTGTTATAGCCCTACCATGGATTAGAGTGTCCAACCGGAGAGTAGTTCAGAGTAGTATCATAAAGAGATGATATTTATATGAGAGTGTTCACTAGTGAAAGTATGATCCCTAGGCCTTGTTTCTAAGCATTGAAACATCGTTTGCTACTAGATATGTTACATGTTTGCTTGCTTCCGTCTTTATTTCAGATTGCCTTTAGTCTCTTCCCACGTCAACCACGCGCCATCAAAGCTCTTTTCTGGCACCGTTACCACTTATAATTATCTATACCACTTGTATTTCACTATCTCTTCGCTGAACTAGTGCACCTATACACCTGACAAGTGTATTGGGTGTGTTGGGGACACAAGAGACTTCTTGTATCTTGATTGCAGGGTTGCTTGAGAGGGATACCTTTGACCACTTCCTCCCTGCATTCGATAAACCTTGGGTAATCCACTTAAGGGAAAACTTGTTGTTGTTCTACAAATGTCTGCACTTGGAGGCCCAACAACTGTCTACAAGAATAGAAGTGCATATACATCAGAGGCAAAAGTGCTCTCCTACTCCGAGAGAGCGCATATCCTGCAACACCGGAGCCTCCGGTGAGGGGGAAATCGACATCATCATCATCACCACTCCTCCTTGGCATATGGGGAGTCCTCTGCATCAACATCTCCATCAACACCATCATCATCATGATGGCTCAAAATATATCGAGCTCGTTGGGGAACCCCAAGAGGAAGGTATGATGAGCACATCAACAGGTTTTCCCTCAGTTATGAAACCAAGGTTATCGAACCAGTACGAGCAAGGAAACACATCCAAGGTGTTGTTTCCGACTTGGAATCCTGCACAACACAACCACAGAACTTTGCCCCCAACTTATAGTGAGGTTGTCAATCTCACCGGTTTTGCTGAAAACAAAGGATTAAATGTATTGTGTGGAAGATAGTAATTGCCTGTAGAAAGTAAACAGAAAACAATAAATAGATTGTAGATTGATGGTAAATGACTGGATCAGGGTCCATAGTTCACTAGAGGTGATTCCCCTTAAGATAGATGACATGTTGGGTGAACAAATTATTGCGGGGCAATTGACAGACACCGAGAAAACATACAATCATGTACTAATCATCTTGACTCCTACAAGATTTGATTGGGCATTACAACATTATACATAGATCGTAATCCAACTACATCTATGACTAATAATCCACCTTCAGGTTATCATCCAAACCCCCTCCAGTATTAAGTTGCAAGCAACAGATAATTGCATTAAGCAAAGTGTGTAAAGTAAACAATACGATTGCCCCATGGAAAAAGTATTTCTGTTTTCTCCCTAGTAGCAACAACACATCTAGTACCTTAGAGATTTCTGTCACTTCCCCAGATTACTAGAGGCATGAACCCACTATCGAGCATAAATACTCTCTCTTGGAATTGCTAGCATCTACTTGTCCAAGATAGCTACTAACAATGGAAAGCATGCAAGATCACAAATAACATAGACATGCTAGAATCAATAATCAATCTGAAATAGCACCTCAATATCCATTGGATCCCCGCAAACACAACATGTAGGATTACACATAGATGATCTGGATCATGAACGGAGCTCACAAGATCACAAATAACAAAGACATGATAGAATAAATAATCAATCTGAAATAGCATCTCAATATCCATCGGATCCCCGCAAACACAATAGGATTACAAATAGATGATCTTGATCATAAACGGAGCTCAGAAGATCTAAACATGGTAGCACAAAGGAGAAGAATCAACCATCTAGCTACTACATGGACCCGTAGTCTAGGGATGAACTACTCACGCATCAATATTTTGATCGGGTACTTATGGTTTTCGTCCTGGGAGGATTTTATAGGCGAAGGGACAAGGTCGGTGGAGTACCAGGGGGCCACACCCCTGGTGGCGCCCCCCAGGACGCGCCGCCACTAGGTGTGGCCGCCCTGGTGCGCCACTTCGTCTCCCCTCCGGACTCCGTGTTGCTTCGGGTAAAATATTGACTTTGGCTTTTGTCCGGTCCAATTCCAAGAATATTTCCTTACTAACTTTTATGAAACCAAAAATAGCAGAAAACAGGCAACTGGCACTACGGCATCTTGTTAATAGGTTAGTTCTAGAAAATGTGTAAAAATACTCCAAAGTGTGGACAAAACTCAAGAAAGTAGATATAAAACAAGCATGGAACATCAAAAATTATAGATACGTTTACAACGTATCACATCACCATCTCCATCTCCATCTCCAAGATCCACTTTGTTCTCATCATTGTTTGTGATTTATTGAACCCCCTGATATTGTTTGAGTGCTATTTGCATGTTTGTGATTGGCAACTTGTCTTTATTTGGCGGAGAGATTATATTTTCAGATTGTGTTGTAATCCATATGCCAGTGATCCATATCATGTTTGTCACTTGTGAGTAGAGCACCATGTTTCCGAGGGCATAGGATGAATTGGCTATGATTTCTATATAGTATGCAATGAGTATTTGGTCAAGTTTTTATCTTTTATGTGGTTCTATGATGGTTTTATGCAAACTTTGACTGCATATTACTTCACCTATATGGACTCATAGAGCTACACTTTAATGCAATGATGAGGGTTGGAAAGGACGGAATGACATAAATCATTTTCTAATACTTTAAGTTGCATTAGAGGGATTTCTGTCAGGGACCAATGAACTAACCACTATGGTGGGACATTTATGTCTTAATGATTCCTATACCTTCTCATGAAAATGGCTCTAGGACCCATCATAAGGGGTGTACTTTCTCATATCTATGGATGCACCTAATTTAGGCTCCGTCCTAAAGGAATGAAACTTGACAAGATGTTCACCATGTTATGTAGAAATCTGAATGCTAAGTAAATACATGCTTCCCTCCAGAACTCTTGCCACATATAAGTTCACACACACTTGAGCTTATCCTCTTGCTGAATAGAGGATTGGGATTTCTCTCATTGAGAGCATTTACTTGTTGCTATTTACTTTCAGTAATTTATTTTACTGCAAATTACAAACCCAAAACACCAAAATCATTGCACCCTTTTATTGTTTTACTTGTCAAATTAACTAACCAATACCTTAAGATCCTTGTGGGTTCGACAACCTTTCTTATTGAAAAGTACTACAATTGATTTCCTATACTCTGGAGCCATTAGGGTCCAAAACATTTTTCTACACAGATTGGAAACTAGAAGATTCCCACAAATAACGTACCAACCTTATTCAATCCAAGCATGGGACTTGCGATATTAAGCATGACTCACATATGTAATTCCATGAGGATATTGTGTAGAGATATACTCTACTTATATATCGGTGTCCGAGATTCTATAACATTGTGAGGGACTAACTACCTGCTTTCTTGAGCAATGTAAAATTGTCCTAACATTTTCTTCTGGCATGATTTAGTATAGGCAAAAATATAATCACAAATATTTGTGTCCATGGTTAGAAAATGTGAATCTTGTGGATGACCAAGGTACCTTCATCCATATTTAACACCAAGTTGTCAATATTATGTCAAATAAATGTTTGGACAATTAAAGAAATGAGACATAATGATTACAACAAATGGGGATGGAAGCTTAAAGTTTCAGTACTGATTGGAATTTTTCGATGGGTGTGAGTAGAGGCATCATATTAACCAAAGTTGTCCTTACTAAGTGTATTTGTAATGGTAGCACTCATAATTGTTGCTTCAATCGTCATGGTGAGTCCATTTTGCATACAACTTATGTGATTCAAATTGTTACAAATATGTTTGATAATTAATTGAGGTGGAATAATAATAGGTTGTGGGCTTTGATATTGACTGGGGAAGCTGCTCTATCCTGATCACTATGGATTTTTTGTAAGGATATTATTAATATAAACATAATAGCAAATTTCCTCACGAATATGTAGTTGTGTACACACTGATTTGATACATTGTTTATTTTTCATCACTAGTAGGACCAAGAATTGTAACGTGGCGTACTCACAACTAGAAATGTCATCCCAGACCTGTATACCCAAATGTGTGGTGGGTTAGTCTTGTATCAAGATAAGGTAAGCTTAGGAATATCCTAGGAGTGTATTTTCACTAGTTAACTTGAATGTCTAAAATCATTTATTACAAGATATATTCCTATTTTTACATGTTTGTCTGTTTGGCCATGTGCATCTTTGATGCAGAGATCGGAGGCTAGAATATTTTATGGTTTTATGACCAAAAATTAATCTTCCATCTCAAAAAGATCTTAGATTATACATACGCCTTCTAGAGGACAACACATTCAGGTGAGGAAGAGGGGGAGGGAATATGGATCTGGTGCCACCATTAGTAAAATAATCAACACGCACGTGCAACAATGCTATTAAATTTCTAGTCTTCTGCATGAGTGATACGTCCATTTTACATCACTATTCTATGTCATAATTCACTGTTATTCATTGATATATTTCATATTAAGAGGTGATACTTATGTTATTTCATCTGTTTTTGCATGGTTGATGACTTTTGGAGCATGGACCGCTGCAGTCAGGATTCTGATAGAAAAGGTGCTATTTGGAGGCAAAATTCGCGAAGATCAGAAAATCCGGAAAAATATACGGAAAATCCTATTTTTCCAGAAGACGAAGGAAGCCAGAAGGGGGGCTGGAGATGGGCCACAGGGGGGGCACACCACCCCCTGGCGCGGGCCACCCTGGGCCGCGCCACCAGGTGGTGTGGCCGCCCTGGTCCACCGCTGGCACTCCCCTTTGGCGTATATTATCCTCCCGAAACCCTAAAACTCAGAGAGCGACCACATAAAGATTCCGCCGCCTCTTCTGGGCGGAAAACACCAAGATAGAAAGATCTCTCTAGCAGAAAGATTTCTGCTGAGGGAATTCCTTCCCGGAGAGGGGAGATCATGGCCATCAACACCACCATCAAGATGGACTTCATTGCGATCATCATCATCATCATCACCACCATCATCACCATCAGCACCCTCATCACCATCTCCATATTGCTGTAAAAATTGGGTTGAATCTTGCATAGTTCATAGGGGAAACTTTCCCGGTGTTGATTACTATTTGTAGTTGATGCTATTGAGTGAACCGTTGAATTATTGTTTATGTTCAGATTGTTATACATCATTATTCTATCTCTGATCATGATCCATATGATGTCTTGTGAGTAGTTCGTTCTGTTCTTGAGGACATGGGAGAAGTCATGTTGTTAGTAGTGGAGTTGTGTTGAGAAAGATTCAATAGTTTGATATTTAAGTTGTGGTGTACTTCTTCTAGTGGTGTCATGTGAACGTCGACTACATGACACTTCACCTATATGGGCCTAGGGGAAGTTGTGTATTTGGCTACTAATCGTAGGGGTTGCCGGAGTGACAGAAACCTGAACCTCCGTTAGGAAACCATTGCATAAGAGACGTAAGGGTCTTAGAGTTTAAAGCCGTGGTTAGGTTTCTACCTTAATTACTTTCTTGTACTTATGGATGTTTGCAAGGGGTATAATCACAAGTATGTATTAGTCCTAGGAAGGTCGGTACATTAGCACAGGTTCACCCACACAACACTTAGCAAGCTAAAGAAGATTAATCAACTATATGAAGCGAAAGCACTTGACAGTCTTCCCATGTGTCCTCAAGAACGTTTGGTCATCTTAAGTAATACAACCGGCTTATCCTTTGCTGCATAAAGGATTGGGCCACTTGCTGTATTTATTCCTACTGTCTTTTATTTACTCATACTTTGTTTACTTGCTTTATCAAAAACCCCTAAAAATCCGTTTGCTAAGTATTTGCAGAGAATTCCTTATCCATACCACTAGCCAGCACCTTCTGCTCCTCGTTGGGTTCGACACTCTTACTTATCGAAAGTACTGCGATACACCCCCTATACGTGTGGGTCATCAAGACTATTTTCTGGCGCCGTTGCCAGGGAGTGAAGTGCTATTGGAGAGTGGAACTGGTAAAGGAAACTTCTACTGTGAGTATTGTTTACTTCTGCTAGTTGCTTTATTTTCATTATGGATAATTCACTGAGTTTCTTATCTGGTAATGCTACTACCACTGCTAAGGTAGTAGATAAGCCACCACCCACTGAGAATGATGTTTTTAAAATACCTACAAGAATTATTGATCGTGTTATGGATAACTATTATGTTGGGGATGGAACTGTCCATCCCGGTGATCATTTACTCTTTATACACGAATTATGCGGGTTGCTCAAGTGTGCAGGTATTAGTACAGATCAAGTTAAGAAGAAGTTATTCTCATTATCGCTGAAAGGAAGAGCTGAGGAATGGTATAAGCTGCTGAAGAATGGTCAATCTCTGGAATGGGAGGAAATAGTGCCTCTCTTTTATTCAAAGTTTTATCCTCCTAGTGAGATTCACAAAGATCGGAATCAAATATACAACTTTTGGCCTCTTGACGGAGAGATTACAGCTCAAGCTTGGGGGAGATTGAAGTTACTAATGCTCAAATGTCCCATTCATGAGCTCCCCAACAATATTATTATCAATAACTTTTATGCAAGGCTTCCTCTACATGACAAGGATTTATTTGATGCTTCTAGTGCTGGATCATTTACTCACATGGAAGAAGAAGCTAAATGGGATCTTCTGGACCGTATTCAAGACAATGCTGAAGCTTGGGAGAATGACAAAGGTAGAGAGTCAGGTATAAATTATGATTATGAATGCATTGAATATTTTATGGGAATTGATGACTTTCAAAATATTAAAAATGCTTATGGTATAGACTCTCAAGCTATTGCTTCTTATTTTAAGGCTTTTGCTTCCTACATTGAAGTGCCTAAAAGGAAGTGGAATAAGTATCATGAACCTTATAAATATGTTACTAAGAGTGTTCCTGCAAGAAATACTTAAGTTTATACTACTAATCCTGTCTTACCTAAACCTTATATTGAGAAAATGCCTTTCCCAATTAAGATAAAGGAACATTCTATGATAGCTAGTATGGTTGATGAAAGTACAAGTAAAGCTGTTAAACCTGATAAACAAAAGGTTGATGAACCTATAATAGCAAATGTGAAAGACTTTGTTACTAAATATGAAGAAGAGGGACACACTGTCCTTTGTAAGGATACCTCTAATATTGTTTCACAAAGTAGTGTTATGAGAGCTAGTATTCCTGCGTTTTCTATTAGAATAAGTGATCATTGTTACGATGGTCCTTGTGATAGTTATATTGTTAAGTTTATGCATGATACTGAAAGTTACTATTAGAGAAGGAAAAGTGTTCTTATGTATGTCAATAATATCAAGTTTCCTCGTTTTATGTTGAAAGTTTTTATCTTGCACTTCTTTTGCCTTCTTATGCTTGTAGCCTCTGGTTTCAATAACTTTTTTGTTTACAAAATTCCCTTGCATAGGAAGTGGGTTAGACTTAAACGTGTGTATTTTTGCTTCTTAATGCTCTCTTTCACTTCAATTCATATTCCTATGTGAGCATCTTCAAAATTATCATGCCCATCTTAATGGCTATAAAGAAAGAGCTTTTTGGGAGACAACCCAATTTGTTTTTGTTTTCCGTTTGTTTTTGTTTCTTTGATTCTTGGAAGTTATTACTTCGGTAATAACCGCTCCTTATCCGTTTTGTTTAGTTTTTGTGTCAAGATCAACCTCTGATGAGAGAGAAGTAATATTTGGGGAAGTTGCTGTCCCGAAACAGATTTTTGTGCTTCACTGTAAAAATTCGTGAGAAATCTATGTATGTCGGATTGAGCTGTAATGTTTTGTGCTTCTGCCCCAGGTTGTTATTTAACTTTTGTTAGTTTTGCACTTTTTGATTTGAGCAACAGAAGATTTTTGAAAAAAATTGATCTTTACCTGTTGGTCTGTTTTGACAGATTTTGCCACTCTTGCATTTGCTTCTTTATTCGATTTCCTTTTTAATTCTTTTTGGGTTTTCGGAAGGAGTTGCTACAATAGCTTATGTTTTGATGGTTTTCAGTTGAAGTTGAACTCAAAAGGTTTTATCACTTCATTGCTAATGAGAACTGTGTGAAGTTTTGTGTGAAAGAAATTTCCAGGTAGTGGAGATAATGGTGTAGTAAGGAAGTGAATGGTTTTATGAATCAAGTAATAAGTGTATGAAGATGAAGATGTTGATGCCTTTCAAGTTATAACTCCGGAAAAATTTATCAAGGACCAAATTCCGAGACCTGCAGAGTCCGCTTTCAAATAGGTAACAGTTCTGGTAAGAAAAGTTCCGCGAAAATATTATCCAACTATATTTTTGCAGTTTTTAGTCAATAAGGAAAGCTACGAAGCGAAAGAGGGATGGAAACGAAGCCAGGGTGGTGGCGCGGGCCCACCCCTAGCCGCGCCACCAGGTGGTATGGCCAACCCAGACTCCGTCTCCGACCCGTTTTCTCTCAGTACCTTCCTTTCGTCATGAAACTTTGTAATATATAATCCCCCGGATCTCCTAAGGTTCGTATCTCATGTTTTCGTCGTGCTTTTTCGTTTCGATCTATTTCTGACAGGTAGGGTCCCAGATTTGTAGCTACAATGTCTTCCTCTGGACCAGCCAAGGAAGATTCTTTAGAGGATATCATCAACCCATACATGAGAGAGTTGAAGATTCATCCCAAGGAGTTGTTGCTTGAAGATGGGGAACTTCGGATAAAAGAGGTTCGAGGCCCTAAAGGTGAAGGAAGTCTGGAGGACAGGATGGAAGCACTGGAGCAAGAAGTCTTTAGGTACAAGAAGATGGCGGAGCGCGAAGTGGATATCATCCATAAGATTTGTTCCGAACTCATCACCGAGCACCAAAAGGAGACTGTTGAACTCAAGGATGAAGTCCTCTCACTCCGCCAAACAACCAACAAACTGCAAGCATAGTTCTCTAATGTTCAAAATCAAAACTGTGAGTATGAGGTTAGGTTTAAACGCATAAGTGCTACTGCAAGTTTCAGGATGTTGGAAACCACGATGTCCTTTGTTGATGGGAAGCCCTTACCCTGGAAGTCGGACGAAGATGAGAGGATACCACCACCACCAAAGGAGTAATTCGTCATTAGGTTTGGCATCCCCTTGGTTTGTTCCAAGCTTGGGAGAGTGCCGCGGTATCACATCACTATCTTCTATCTTTTTGCCTCATTAGTAGAGTCATATCATGAATAGAGAAGTTATTATGTAGGATGGTTTGCATTATGGAAGTGTCCCCTCTCTCGTTAGATATGTATCCCTTGGTGTGAGTTGCCGTTATGAAATATTAATGATAAGTTCTATCATTTACTCTTTTTGAATAGCTTATATTAGTTTTCAATTCGTGGTTATATGATTGATCTTGTTATTCGTATTGGAATCATTTTGGGATCATTGAGTTAATTTTGTTGGTTTTGGCAAACCTGGCTCGGTCAGTAGCAACACTGTAACTACCCTGGAAAAACCCTACGCTCTAAGTTCAAGCCTGGATGAAACGGAAGTGGTTAAAATAGTACAGCGGGGGCCCCGAGGACCGCCCACGTGTAGACCCGTCGGCCGTCCTAACCACTTCCAAGACATCGGGACAAGAGCGAGCGGCGTAGGCAACATGCGAAGAGATCAAATACATACACAAGTGAGTATGTATGCAAGCTCCCATACAACGGATCTCAGAGCCATTCCATCTAAAAGAATTAGAAATATTGCAACGCCATACGGCAAGATCCAAATATCTTAGATAGAGATAATAGTTTAGGATAGCTCCTCATACATCAAACATCAGAGTATCAGGCAGAAGCGGAAAACAAGATCCGAGTACGGATAAGAAGCAAATCGGCATAAGATGCCACATAAATAAACACATCTCGCCCACAGATCTCGCGGATCCCCATCCCCAGAATCTCTACACCGAGTGATCATTACCAACATCATCTATCTCCTCCACCTAGTATCCATCTTGCGAGTACACCTGTTCATCTGAATCAAACAATTTATCGTGTGAGACCCTAGGGGTACTCAGCAAGTCTTTATGCCTCTAAAGGGGACATAACCTGGGGTGGCGCAAATTGCAGCAAAAGATAATAACTAACAAGTCTATAGATACTCGCTAACCATCCGCCTAACCAATGATAGACAGATGTCCATTAATTAGTAACAATAGTTATAACAGTATAATTAGCAGATCCATCCTCCTTCTCGCTTACCAACGAGAAAGCGGACGAACAACCCATCCGTTGGTAGTTTTATTAACCATTCCATGAGTATTGCACTATTTACTAGTCAGGTACTTAGTCAAATTAAAAGCGGTACTTTAGTTATACTTGTCTATGATCGAGAAACTGTGCTCCAAGTCGTCCATAACCGCGGACACGGCTTTCAGAAAGATTTACCCTGCAGGGGTGCACAAATAGCAACACACACTCGATCAACCTCGGAAAAACCAACTCAAAACCCAACGAGGCATTCACGACAAAGCAATCATAGGATTCAGAAATATTTCAGGGGGCCACCCCAATAAGCTACCCGCAACGAAGTTGGCCGGCTCCGAGACGGACCCTAGGGTTTGCGAGAACAGTTGTAAACGACTGGGAACCCGAAAATGTGACTGGGCTTGTCGATACCGCGAAATCGTGCCGCGATCCAAAACAGTACAAGTGCTCCACGCACAAACGTAAATAAACAGTGAAGCATGGCATAAGTACAGGATAGTAATAAACCCCAAACTAATTGTGGCCCCAAGAAATAGAAATGAATCAAGCTCTGGCACATGGGGGTCCACGGCTTCCCGGATGTGGATAGTGCGAATAGTCAAGGAACAGGAATCAAGTACTCGGGGTCCTACGGGACACAAGTGAGCATGAAAAACCAAATAGCAGATATTGCTCACCGGTGCCTCTGTCATTAGTTATCCCATTACTACTCAGGTTAAGTTGTTTAGGTACCTCGTTATCCATTAGACACTCACATACCCTACACATGCTGTTCTACGACTCGCATGGCTCAAATAACTCCTGTAGTAATGGCTCATGGGATGGAGGAACAAGCTTCGGTGGGGTTTAAAAGTAAAGGCTATGCAGCACTTGGGATTCAAATTAATGCAATCACGACTCAATGATGCAGGAATAAGATAGAGGCAATAGACACTATATGTATGCAAGCATGTGGTAGTGCTTGCCTGGTAGCTCAGTTGTCGCGAGAGATGGATCTAGGTAGAACTCCTGTGATTCCTGATGATTCCCCTGCTCGGCGTCTATTCGAGAAGAACCAAACACACAAGGGATAATATAAATAAAGTGCGCAAGCATATGAATAAATGCGACAAGCAAACAAGCATGCTATGATGAATGATGCACAATTTACATGGTATAACTTAGCATGGCATGGGTGAGGTGTGGGGTACAAGATTAAATCCTTTTATTAAGTTTTTAGTCCGGTTTTGCTCTCATATAAGTTGTTGTCCACTTAATATTTATATGATGCATGCTTCAAATCAGAACATGGAATGCATAGACCGAACGGGCTCGTCGCGCTGATCGATTTAGACATATTATTTGTCGAATTTGCAGTTGTAGAATTAAAGTTATTAATTAATTAAGAAAAGGGCATTTTATTGCATTTAAACAATTTCGAAAATTTTAAAGTGCCCAAATAATATTTTGAATGGCATATTTGAAATCCTCACATTTTTCTGACTCAAAAACATATATTATTTGGATTTACAAATTAAGAGTTATTAAAAACAGATTTAAATTCATATTTAAACATTTAGGAAAACATTTTATTAAAACAGAAAAGCAGACCGACTTTTTCTACTCAGCCGCAGCTAGCCCCAGTCACTAACGGGTGGGACCAATGCTGACTAGGCGGAAACGGTGTGTAAAAACTTTTCTCACCGCGGGGAAGTGAGCCGCAGTGACTGACGAGTGGAACCGCGACGAAAAGGGGCCCACGCGCCAGCGAGAGGGAGTGGGCTGGCCACGCGGCGCAGAGGGGGACCACGGGTTGAGGACCTAGAAGCCCAGGTGTCTTTCTGTAAAAAGGCCAAGGAGACCGACAGGTGGGCCTCGAGGGAGCGCGGGTTTAGGAAAAAGGGTGTGGGGGGAGGGATATGTGCAAAGTGGCCACAGATACTGTTTTTCTTCCTCTGAACCTGACGGACAGAACGGTGTTTGACAGAGGACAGTGCGGCGCGGGGATCGAACCCGCGACCTGCGGCGCGCGTGCAGAGAGGCGGAGCCGCTGCAGTAGGGTGGGGGTTGCTGGTAGGGAGCGGCTAGGCGGCTAGATATGCTTCTGCGGGGCGCGGCGACGAGCAGACGCTCGTGCACGTCGGTGCCCAGAGCGTGCTCGACGTGTGGTCCGGCGAGAATAGGCATCGACGGCGAGAGAGGGGATGTCTAGGAGGGAGGTTGCTCACCGCGAGGTCGTCGGAGGGCTTGGATCGGGCCGGGGAGTGACGGATCGGCGACGATGGAGACGGTCGGAGCTAGGGTTTCCGTCGGCGTGCGTCGGCGTGCAGCGTGTACAGGGCCTCCTCCTCGTCGCTGCTGTGTACGGGGGCGACGCAGGGGGTCTCACGGTCTTCCTCGACACCCCACACTCCACGCCCGCCTGCTGGAACGAGAGGACAGTGGTGGTACCGACGGTGGCCGTCGATGGGGAAGAGGCGGTGGCAGGGAAGAGAGGGACAACGCAAAGGCCTAGGGTAGATCTGGGGCACGGCAGAGGAGACGTGGGGGAGTAGATATGGACGGAAGAGGAGAGGGGGATGCCGTGAGAGGATCGGGTGGAAAAGGTGGCTTCAATCACCTTTTTCTCCTTCTCCCTCACGCGCTCAACGTGGGAAGGGCCAGGCAGGGCATGGGTGGCTGCAGCTGGGGCCCAGGCGAGGTCAGGGAGGTCTACCTCGTGTGGGACCGGCCTGCAGCGAGAGAGAGAGAGAGAAAGAGAGAGAGAGAGGCCGAGAGGGGAGGCTCGGCATGGAGCTAGGGTTGGGCTCGGCTAGGGTTAGGAGGAGGGTAGATGGGGTAGATCATGGGGTGGTGGTGATGGCTTGGGTTAGAGAGGGATGGTAAGGTGAGGGTGCTAGCCTAGGCTAGGGTAGGAGGGGTGATTAGGGTTAGGGTTTGAGAGAGGGATTAGGGAGAGAGGAATAGGGGTAGGGTCTTAGGGTTTTAACATGATCCAAGCTAGATCAAGCAAGAAGGGGAAATGAGATGGAGAGGTGAGGGTTTTTGGTTGAGCACAAGGTGATGGAAAGAGGAGGTGAGAGAAAAAGATGGGGTTTATGGATATGAGCTCTCATGATCATGCATGGATGAAGGAGATGTGGTGGAGTTGAGGGTCTTGATGCACGTGGCAAAGAAACAAAGATCAAGATGAGGAGGTGAGAGAAAAGAGAGCTCAACAAAAGAAAGATCCACTCAAAACAAAGAAAAACCAAAGGAGATAAAGATGGTGGTGATTTGCATGGCCCATGCATAGTAATAAATGCCATGTTTATTCTTGTAAAAACAATAATAAAGTTCCATGACATTTATTCATGTGCATTCCAAAATATGGAGTAAAGGTCAAGCAAAAGGAATTAAAAGTAGGTCCCATGTGGAGTAGATGGAGATGATCATATTTGAATATAATTTGGGGCATGCTAGTGTGTGTGTTCCACTAGGTGTATAATATCCCCAATAATATTCCAACATGAGCAAATATTCCAATACAATCCATATGGAAACTAGAAAGAGGGATGCCACTCACAAAGCATGCAAAGGTGGCCATGTGGCTCTCATATACCAATAATGTGAAAACAACATGGTGCATATATGGGAGCATGTTGAGTAGTAAGAGGGTCCATCCCAACCCCAAGAGCTAGAGGTAAAACCCAAATAAGATGCAAAGCTCACATATAGTTGGATGGTGGAATTATGGGGTGGTGACAAGAAAGGTGGTGGAGTTAATAAAAGATATGCCCCCAACTCAACTTGGGCATCAAGCATTTATCAAGATCCAAATACAATATATCAAGAGGCAAATACACTTAATAATGCATATGGGATAAGAACCAAATGAAAAGGGTTTTATATGATGCTCAAATGCAATGTGGCATGATGACATGAGCATGATATAATTATGATGCAACAATTATATGTAGGAAGTAGCAATTATATTACTAGACCATGTAGCATTACATATGTTAGACACATGGGATGCTACAACTCTGTCCCACTAAACAGGAATCTCGCCCCGAGATTCTAGGAAGAAGAAGAAGACATGAATAGGGTAGGATACGTGGCACGGAGCTCATCGTCGCGTTCCCAAGTGGCTTCATCAACGGAATGGTGCGACCACTGCACCTTGCAGAACTTGATGGACTTATTGCGAGTCCTTCTTTCTACGACTTCTAGAATTTTTATGGGGTGTTCTTGATAAGACAGATCTTCTTGGAGATTGATGAGTTCATGGTCCACGGTCCTGCCGGGATCCTTGAAGCACTTCTTGAGTTGAGAGATATGGAAAACATCATGGACCTTGAGTTTTTCAGGGAGCTCAAGAGCATAAGCGACTTCTCCTCTTCTTCCACGAAGTTTGAAAGGACCGATGTATCTAGGAGCCAGCTTTCCTTTGATACCAAAGCGGTGCGTGCCTCTCATGGGAGTGACACGAAGGTAAACGAGATCACCAGGGACATACTCCATGTCCGTGTGCTTTCTATCATAGTTGCTCTTCTGGCGACTTTGAGCAACCTTCAGGTTTTCAAGAATGACGTGAACCTTCTCCTCTGCTTGAGTTACAATGTCGGGGCCAAACAATGTTCTTTCACCTGTGCCCGACCAACCAATCGGAGTTCTGCATTTGCGTCCATAGAGAACCTCAAATGGTGCCATCTTTAGACTTTTCTGGAAGCTGTTGTTGTAAGAGAATTCAACATAAGGAAGGCATTCTTCCCACTTCATGCCGAAAGAGATAACACAAGCACGGAGCATATCTTCCAGAATCTGATTGATCCTTTCAACTTGTCCTTGCGACTGAGGGTAGTAAGCTGTGTTGAAGTTCAATTTAGTTCCCAAAGCATTTTGGAAACTGCCCCAGAACTTGGAAGTGAAGATGCTTCCACAGTTTGAGCTGATCTCAAGAGGAACCCCATACAGAGAGACAATTATGTTGATATAGAGCTCAGCCGACTGAATTGCAGAAATTGTTTCCTTGACGGGAAAGAAGTGAGCCACTTTAGAAAGCCTGTCGATGACAACAAAGATTGCATTGTTGCCCTTCTGCGACCTTGGAAAACCAGTTATGAAGTCCATCTCTACTTTTTCCCATTTCCATTCCGGAGGCTTCTATGGCTGTAGAAGACCGGAAGGTTACTGATGAATAACTTTAACTCTGCGACAGACATCACACTCGGAGACATACTTGGCACAATATTGTTTCAACCCAGGCCACCAATATTGTGTTTTCAAGTCCATGTACATCTTAGTGCTGCCAGGGTGAATAGAAAGGACAAAATCATGCGCCTCCTTAAGAACTTGCTCTCTCAATCCCGGGTCGTTCGGAACGAACATCCGGTGTTCAAAGAATAGAGCTCCTTGAACATCGACGTGGAAGGACTCATACCTCGGCAGCTGAATGTTGGAGATGATCTTTTTGGCGTAAGCATCACCTCGCTGACTAGCACGAATCTTTTCTTCCAAGAGAGGGGTTGCCAGAAGATTCAGAAGATACCCTTGATCCACAATTTCAAGGTTGAGTTGGCGGAATTCCTCGAACAAGAGAGGCTGTTGTTCTTCCACCATGAGGTTGTTGACATAAGCTTTTCGGCTGAGAGCGTCGGCCATGACATTAGCTTTGCCCGGAGTGTAGTTGATGGTCAAATCGAAATCATTAATTGCTTCAATCCACCTCCTCTGACTAAGGTTGAGATCAGGTTGTGTGAATATATACTTCAAACTCTTGTGATCAGAAAATATCTCACAACGGTTGCCAAGCAAGTAATGCCTCCATACTTTCAAAGCAAAGACAACTGCTGCGAGTTCGAGGTCATGTGTAGGATAGTTGATCTCATGCATCTTCAACTGTCGAGAGGCATAAGCAACAACTTGTTTTTCTTGCATAAGGACCGCACCCAATCCTTGCAATGAGGCGTCACAGAATATCTGGAAAGGCTTTGATGTATCTGGAGGAATCAAGACTGGTGTGGAAGTGAGCTTTTCTTTGAGTGTTTCGAAACTTGCTTGACATGCAGGAGACCAAAGGTATTTCTTGCCTTTCTTGAGGAGATCGGTAAGAGGCTTCGCAATCTTCGAGAAGTTTTGAACGAAGCGACGATAGTAACTAGCCAAACCAAGGAAGCTCCAGACTTCTTTGACATTTTTGGGTGGAAGCCAGTCAACAATTGTCTTAACAGTTTCTGGGTTGACGGCAATGCCCTTGGCAGAGATGACGTGACCAAGATAGGTGACTTAAGGCAGCCAGAACTCACACTTGGAGAACTTTGCATACAGGCGGTTCTCACGCAGCTTGTTTAGGACACACCGAAGGTGTTCTTCATGTTCTTCCTTTGACTTAGAATAGACTAGAATGTCATCCAGATAGACCACAATGAACTTATCAAGATACTCCATGAAAACCGAGTTCATAAGCCTCGAGAAGGTGGCAGGTGCATTGGTGAGACCGAAAGACATGACCGTGTACTTGTACAGGCCATAGCGGGTGGTGAAAGCTGTTTTGGGAACATCTTCCTTGCGAATCTTGATTTGATGATATCCACTTCTCAAATCAAGCTTAGAGAATACCACAGCTCCAGCTAGTTGATCGAAGAGATCATTAATCCGCGGAAGGGGATATTTATTCTTGATGGTTTTAGCATTAAGAGCCCGATAGTCAACACAAAGTCTATCTGTCTTGTCTCGCTTCTTCACAAAGATGGTTGGGATACCCCAAGAAGAAGTACTGTGCTGAATGAAACCCAACTTCTCTTGTTCATCAAGCTGAAGTTTGAATTCAGCCAATTCAGCAGGACCCATTTTATAAGGCCGCTTGGAGATAGGAGCGGTACCAGGTTCAAGCTCAATCACAAACTCGACCTCTCGATCAGGAGGCATACCTGGCAACTCTTCGGAAAAACATCTGGGAACTCACAGACCACCGGAACACTCTGAATAGCTTCCATAGCATCATCATTCAGAGCCGCCAAAGAGAAAAACTGAATTGTAGGAGTTAGACTTGGAGAATAGACTATATGGCCTTCAGGAATTTTCAGAGAAAGCGAGCGTTCAGCACAATCAACCATAGCTGCATTTGCTGTTAACCAATCCATGCCCAAGATAACATCAATGTCAGAATTGCCCAATTCAATGAGGGATGTCGGGAATTTTTTGTTTCCAATTTCAATTTGGTTCCCATGGCTTATTTGAGAAGCCTTCATAGTTGTCCCCGGTGATTGGACCCTAAGAACCTTGGACAATGATTGAAGCAGAAGACCTTGTTGCTGAGAGAACCTTTGAGACACAAAAGAATGCGATGCACCAGTATCGAATAACACTCATGCATAAACTGAGTTAACAGAAAGCATACCCATCACAACTCCAGATGCATGCTCAGCTTGAGCAACGTTGACATAGTTGGCACGAGCAACCGTAGACCCGGGCTTGGTGTTGATGTTGAGAGCCCGAGGTGGAGGTGCACGAACCATAGAAGAACTTGCCGCAGGTCTTGGAGGTGGTAGAGGAAGAGCTTTGTTGTTCAATGGACAATTCCAGTGTTGATGCCTAGTGTTTCCACAAGTGTATCAAGCACCAGGTGGACATGGAGCAGCGTAGCCAGGGACTCCGCCAGGCGCTCCAGGGTAGTTGTGGTTGTAGCCCCTAGGAGCCACGGTGAAGGAGTTTGGTGGCCTTGCCGCGTAGCTTGACGGTCTTGGTGGAGCCGGGAGCGACGGTGGGGTGTTAGGAACCCACACGCAGCGCTTAGAAGGAGCTGTCATAGCTGAAGAGCTTGCTGCATCGCGGCTGTGTTTCTTTGACTCCTCAAACACTTGCCTACTTGCTTCTTCCTGCAGAGCAGTATGTTGGAGTTCCAGAAAAGACCCCGGCCTTGCATGAGTGATTGCATATTTGATTGATGCATTGAGCCCTTGCCTGAACCTCTTTTGCTTCTTCTTGTCATCAGAGATCTCATCGCCACCATACCGAGAAAGGTTCATGAAGTTTCTGATATAGGTATTGACATTGTCATTGGCCTGCTTGAGGTTGAGAAACACTTCCTTCATCCTTTCCATGACAATTTCTGACAGATATTGCTCTTTGAAAGCCGTAGTGAATTGCTCCCAAGTAGGCTGAAAACCAGAGTGGTCTGCCTTCAGGTAATTTTCCCACCACAGAGCTGCATCTCCCTTCAGAAGGTGCATGGCACATTTTAACCATTCTTGCTCAGGAACATCCGCAGTCATCAGCAACCTTGACATTTCACGCAGCCAATCATCAGCATCAAGTGGCTGATCAGACACCTCAAATTGGCGTGGGTTGAACTTCAGAAAACTCTTGATGTCTCCTCGCTTGGGAGGTGGAGGTAGCGGAACAAACTCATTCCTCCTGACACTTTCTTCGAATCGCTGCTGGTTCTGCTGCATTGCTCCCAAGGCATTAGCAATACTTTCCAACGTAGCCCCTAGTTCAGGTGGTATGTCCTCCTCAGAACGGCGTGGTGGTGCCATCCTGTAATTGATATAAAACACAAGTCAGTACTATAATGGAGAATAACAATAATCCAAAATAGTACCAAAATGGAATTAACCAAGATTTAAAGGATACAAATTACTAAGATGATATTAAAATATCAACAAAGTTCAAAGCACCTCGAAGATATTAAGCATATCGCACACGACTGGACAAGGAGTGTGGTACACAAGCTAACAAAGAAAAAATTTCCGCAAATTTCGGCATTAAAATACCACTATATGCGCAAAACCACTTAACGAATCAAGATTAGTAACTCTACCAATTCAATATACGAGCGAATGATAAAAGTAGTGGTATGGTCGCGACTCCATCCCGCACTCAAATCATTACTCCGCACATGAATAAGTAAAACACATATCCCAACACCTTCTTCTTAAGAAGAACCTAAAGATTAATAACTACGGAAACGAACACCCCAAACAAGATAGCGTCGGATAACAAAGAGTAAGACAGATCGCGCCGTTATACAACGAATCAGATAGATCGCGTCGGTTTACAAAGGCCTGTCAATATGGAATGTACCAACAGTTGATAACCCAAAAGGCAGATAGCGACAACAAGTTGGATGCAACAGATAGACAAGGAATCCACACACACACACACACAACCTATGGTACTACGGAACCCAGAACACGTGAATCCTAGTTTGAATTTTAGAAGAGGATTGAAAACGTTACACTTGCTTACCAGAAAAGGGTGGGTGGGTGGGTAAGAAGAAAAATGGAAGCAGTCCTACTCTCACGTTTTGTTTTTCCCTAGTATACATAACTACCAAAATATTTGCTAGACTGACAACGACCATTTGGCTGAGACCCTGAAGGGCGGGATGGCTCTGATACCAATTGTAACTACCTTGGAAAAACCCTACGCTCTAAGTTCAAGCCTGGATGAAACAGAAGTGGTTAAAATAGTACAGCGGGGGCCCAGAGGACCGCCCACGTGTAGACCCGTCGGCCGTCCTAACCACTTCCAAGACATCGGGACAAGAGCGAGCAGCGTAGGCAACAGGCGAAGAGATCAAATACATACACAAGTGAGTATGTATGCAGGCTACCATACAATAGTTCTCAGAGCCATTCCATCTAAAAGAATTAGAAATATTGCAACGTCATACGGCAAGATCCAAATATCCTAGATAGAGATAATAGTTTAGGATAGCTCCTCATACATCAAACATCAGAGTATCAGGCGGAAGCGGAAAACAAGATCCGAGTACGGATAAGAAGCAAATCGGCATAAGATGCCACATAAATAAACACATCCCTCCCACAGATCTCGCGGATCCCCATCCCCGGAATCTCTACACCGAGTGATCGTTACCAACATCATCTGTCTCCTCCACCCAGTATCCATCTAGCGAGTACACCTGTTCATCTGAATCAAACAATTTATCGTGTGAGACGCTAGGGGTACTCAGCAAGTCTTTATGCCTCTAAAGGGGACATAACCTGGGGTGACACAATTGCAGCAAAAGTTAATAACTAACAAGTCTATAGATACTCGCTAACCATCCGCCTAACCAATGATAGATGGATGTCCGTTAATTAGTAACAACAGTTATAATAGTATAATTAACAGATCCATCCTCCTTCTCGCTTACCAACGAGAAAGCGGACGAACAACCCATCCGTTGGCAGTTTTATTAACCATTCCATGAGTATTGCACTATTTACTAGTCAGGTACTTAGTCAAATTAAAAGCGGTACTTTAGTTATACTTGTCTATGATCGAGAAACTGTGCTCCAAGTCGTCCATAACCGCGGACACGGCTTTCAGAAAGATTTACCCTGCAGGGGTGCACAAATAGCAACACACACTCGATCAACCTCGGAAAAATCAACTCAAAACCCAACGAGGCATTCACGACAAAGAAATCACAGGATTTGGAAATATTTTAGGGGGCCACCCCAATAAGCTACCCGCAACGAAGTTGGCCGGCTCCGAGACGGACCCCAGGGTTTGCGAGAACGGATGTAAATGACTGGGAACCCGAAAATGTGACTGGGCTTGTCGATACCGCAAAATCGTGCCGTGATCCAAAACAGTACAAGTGCTCCACGCACAAACGTAAATAAACAGTAAAGCATGGCATAAGTACAGGATAGTAATAAACCCCAAACTAATTGTGGCCCCAAGAAATAGAAATGAATCAAGCTCTGGCTCAGGGGGTCCACGGCCTCCCGGATGTGGATAGTGCGAATAGTCAAGGAACAGAAATCAAGTACTCGGGGTGCTACGGGACACAAGTGAGTATGAAAAACCAAATAGCAGATATTGCTCACCGGTGCCTCTTTCATTAGTTATCCCATTACTACTCAGGTTAAGTTGTTTAGGTACCTCGTTGTCCATCAGACACTCACATACCCTACACATGCTGTTCTACGACTCGCATGGCTGAAACAACTCCTGTAGTAATGGCTCATGGGATGGAGGAACAAGCTTCGGTGGGGTTTAAAAGTAAAGGCTATGCAGCACTTGGGATTCAAATTAATGCAATCACGACTCAATGATGCAGGAATAAGATAGAGGCAATAGACACTATATGTATGCAAGCATGTGGTAGTGCTTGCCTGGTAGCTCAGTTGTCGCGAGAGATGGATCTGGGTAGAACTCCTGTGATTCCTGATGATTCCCCTGCTCGGCGTCTATCCGAGAAGAACCAAACACACAAGGGATAATACAAATAAAGTGTGCAAGCATATGAATAAATGCGACAAGCAAACAAGCATGCTATGATATAACTTAGCATGGCATGGGTGAGGTGTGGGGTACAAGATTAAAGCCTTTTATTAAGTTTTTAGTCCGGTTTTGCTTTCATATAACTTGCTGTCCACTTAATATTTATATGATGCATGCTTCAAATCAGAACATGGAATGCATAGACAGAACGGGCTCGTCGCGCTGATCGATTTAGACATATTATTTGTCGAATTTGGAGTTGTAGAATTAAAGTTATTAATTAATTAAGAAAAGGGCATTTTATTGCATTTAAACAATTTAGAAAATTTTAAAGTTCCCAAATAATATTTTGAATGGCATATTTGAAATCCTCACATTTTTCTGATTCAAAAACATATATTATTTGTATTATTTGGATTTACAAATTAAAAGTTATTAAAAACTGATTTAAATTCATATTTAAACATTTCTGAAAACATTTTATTAAAACAGAAAAGCAAACCGACTTTTTCTACTCAGCCGCAGCTAGCCCCAGTCACTGATGGGTGGGACCAATGCTGACTGGGCGGAAACGGTGCGTAACAACTTTTCTCACCACGGGGAAGTGAGCCGCAGTGACTGACGGGTGGAACCTCGACGAAAAGGGGCCCACGCGCCAACGAGAGGGAGTGGGCTGGCAATGCGGCGCTGAGGGGGACCGCGGGTTGAGGACCTGGAACCCCAGGTCTCTTTCTGTAAAAAGGCCAAGGAGAGCGACAGGTGGGCGTCGAGGGGGCGCGGGTTTAGGAAAAAGGGTGTGGGGGGTATGTGCAAAGTGGCCACAGATACTGTTTTTCTTCCTCTGAACCTGACGGACAGAACGGTGTTCGACAGAGGACATCGCAGCGTGGGGATCGAACCCACGACCTGCGGCGCGCGCGCAGAGAGGCGGAGCCGCTACGGTAGGGTGGGGGTTGCTGGTAGGGAGCGGCTAGGCGGCTAGATATGCTTCTGCGGGGCGCGGCGACGAGCAGACGCTCATGCACGTTGACGCCCAGAGCGAGCTCGACGTGTGGTCCAGCGAGAACAGGCATCAACGGCGAGAGAGGGTTTGTCTAGGAGGGAGGGTTGCTCACCGCGAGGTCGTCGGAGGGCTTGGATCGGGCCGGGGAGCGACGGATCAACGACGATGCAGACGGACGAAGCTAGGGTTTCTGTCGGCGTGCAAGGTGTACAGGTCTTCCTCCTCGCTGCTGTGTATGGGGGCGACGCAGGGGGCCTCACGGTCTTCCTCGACACCCCACACTCCACGCCCGCCTGCTGGAACGAGAGGACGGTGGTGGTACCGACAGTGGCCGTCGATGGGGAAGAGGCGGTGGCAGGGAAGAGAGGGACGACGCAAAGGCCTGGGGTAGATCTGGGGCACGGCAGAGGAGACATGGGGGAGTAGATATGGACGAAAGAGGAGATGGGGATGCCGTGAGAGGATCGGGTGGAAAAGGTGGCTTCAGTCACCTTTTTCTCCTTCTCCCTCACGTGCTCGACGTGGGAAGGGCCAGGAAGGGCATGGGTGGCTGCAGCTAGGGCCCAGGCGAGGTCAGGGAGGTCTACCTCGGGTGGGACCAGCCTGCAGCGAGAGAGAGAGGCCAAGAGGGGAGGCTCAGCATGGAGCTAGGGTTGGGCTCGGCTAGGGTTAGGAGGAGGGTAGATGGGGTAGATCATGGGGTGGTGGTGATGGCTCGGGTTAGAGAGGGATGGTAAGGTGAGGGTGCTAGCCTAGGCTAGGGTAGGAGGGGTGATTAGGGTTAGGGTTTGAGAGAGGGATTAGGGAGAGAGGAATAGGGGTAGGGTCTTAGAGTTTTAACATGATCCAAGCTAGATCAAGCAAGAAGGGGAAATGAGATGGAGAGGTGAGGGTTTTTGGTTGAGCACAAGGTGATGGAAAGAGGAGGTGAGAGAAAAAGATGGGGTTTATGGATATGAGCTCTCATGATCATGCATGGATGAAGGAGATGTGGTGGAGTTGAGGGTCTTGATGCACGTGGCAAAGAAACAAAGATCAAGATGAGGAGGTGAGAGAAAAGAGAGCTCAACAAAAGAAAGATCCACTCAAAACAAAGAAAAACCAAAGGAGATAAAGATGGTGGTGATTTGCATGGCCCATGCATAGTAATAAATGCCATGTTTATTCTTGTAAAAACAATAATAAAGTTCCATGACATTTATTCATGTGCATTCCAAAATATGGAGTAAAGGTCAAGCAAAAGGAATTAAAAGTAGGTCCCATGTGGAGTAGATGGAGATGATCATATTTGAATATAATTTGGGGCATGCTAGTGTGTGTGTTCCACTAGGTGTATAATATCCCCAATAATATTCCAACATGAGCAAATATTCCAATACAATCCATATGGAAACTAGAAAGAGGGATGCCACTCACAAAGCATGCAAAGGTGGCCATGTGGCTATCATATACCAATAATGTGAAAACAACATGGTGCATATATGGGAGCATGTGGAGTAGTAAGAGGGTCCATCCCAACCCCAAGAGCTAGAGGTAAAACCCAAATAAGATGCAAAGCTCACAAATAGTTGGATGGTGGAATTATGGGGTGGTGACAAGAAAGGTGGTGGAGTTGATAAAAGATATGCCCCCAACTCAAGTTGGGCATCAAGCATTTATCAAGATCCAAATACAATATATCAAGAGGCAAATACAATTAATAATGCATATGGGATAAGAACCAAATGAAAAGGGTTTTATATGATGCTCAAATGCAATGTGGCATGATGACATGAGCATGATATAATTATGATGCAACAATTATATGTAGGAAGTAGCAATTATATTACTAGACCATGTAGCATTACATATGTTAAACACATGGGATGCTATAAACACTATTTTTGAGAGTTTAATGAAAAGATAGAAGTACTCTAAAGAAATATAATTTCATCATCTTTCTTTCTTGATTTGCTCATAAGTCTAGTATTCTTTAGTTAAGATCTTTTGTGCTTCCAAGGAAGATTGTATCTTTGTCTTTATCGCTTGTATGTTTGTTTCCTTCAACTCTTGTACTTGCTACCCAACCTTGCTAGCCAAAAACCTGTACTAAGAGGGAATTCTTCTCGTGCATCCACTTCCTAAAACCAAAACCTTTGCAATTTGTGTCCACCATACCTACCTAGCAGCATTATTGCTATTCTAAGTAAATTCTTGTTTTAGCTACCTCCCAAATTAAACTTGTTATGAGAAAACCAGTGATTAAAACTCTCACGAACTTGAAGGCACACTTTACCTTTTTGCATCTAATAAACTTGAACCATTGGGTCCTTCTTTGTTGCGTATATGCTTGTGCTTTATGAGTTGAAGTTAGCAGAACCATGTATCATGGGGAACGCTTTCAACACTGCATTGGTACTTTGTACCTAGTTGATATCATGATTCTTTTACTTATGGATCCCGGCCGTGTGAAATAAAAGTGGAACTTGTAAGATCATGGAGTTTATATGTGTGTTATAGAAACGCCCGGGCCGCTAGCCTAAGCCATGCCTAATCATGGTGGAAACTTGCAGCATAACTATAGTGAGCATTCTACGAAGCATCCTCAATAAAAACCAATGCAAATAGCAAATAAAAAGATCGCTGAGATACTCACTGTCTGCTTGCCTTGTCATTTTGATTATGGGATAGCTCTTGTGTCATGTGCAAGTGGTACCCTGTTGGCGGTTCTCAATGATACACGTGTATTTACAATGACAAGATCTTACTCGTGACTGAAGTTGAGTAGCATGAGGTTCGGTACTCATAAGTAAGGGGCATGAGATTTCAACTTATAACTTGTCAAGCATATCCTCTTAGTTGTGTCACTTTAACCTTAATCACCTAAAGATGCCTATGATAGGGGCAATGAGAGCTGAAAGCTAGTAAGTATCATAATTTTTGGGAGCTCTTTATGAAACTTGCAATCCCTGCTTCCCTCTGCAAAGGGCCTTTCTTTTTTACTTTTTAGTTGAGTCAGTAAACCTACTCCCTTCTATCTCAGCATGTATTTTGAGTTGTTGTGTTTCATTCATTCATATGATGATTTATTCAATCATGTTTCTTATGTTCCTTGTGTTGCACATTGCTCTTATCTTGATGTTTACTACTTTGAAAGCTATCATTGAAAACCAGTTATTTGTGAACTCTAGCAAATTATCAACTATTCTTCGACCGAGAGCTAAGTTTGCCATTACCAATTATGATTCACTTTATGTATCTTTATTGTGTTTCCTTTACTCATTGCAAGTTAAGTTATATAATAGTGAGTTGTCTTCTATTATGATTTGTGTATCTGATGAATGTGATGCTTCTTGTCCGTATTCTTTTATCGACTCTTCACTCCATAAACCTGAGGCCATGTTTATTGGGCTCGGTTTCTCTTGGGGACAAGCGAAGTCTAAGCTTGGGGTGAGCTGATACGTCCATTTTGCATCACTATTCTATGTCATAATTCACTGTTATTCATTGATATATTTCATATTAAGAGGTGATACTTATGTTATTTCATTTGTTTTTGCATGGTTGATGACTTTTGGAGCATGGACCGCTGCAGTCAGGATTTTGATGGAAATGGTGCTGTTTGGAGGCAAAAATCGCAAAGATCAGAAAATCCGGGAAAATATACGGAAAATCCTAATTTTCCAGAAGACGAAGGAAGCCAAAAGGGGGGATGGAGATGGGCCACAGGGGGCCCACACCACCCCTGGCGCGGGCTACCCTGGGCCGCGCCACCAGGTGGTGTGGCCGCCCTGGTCCACCCCTGGCACTCCCCTCTAGCGTATATTATCCTCCCGAAACCCTAAGACTCAGAGAGCGACCATATAAAGATTCTGCCGCCTCTGTGGGGCGGAAAACACCGAGAGAGAAAGATCTCTCCGGCAGACAGATTTCTGCCGGGGGAATTCCTTCCCGGAGAGGGGAGATCGTCGCCATCAACACCACCATCAAGCTGGACTTCATTGCGATGATCATCATCATCATCATCACCACCATCATCACCATCAGCACCATCAGCACCCTCATCACCATCTCCATATTGCTGTAACAATTGGGTTGAATCTTGCATAGTTCATAGGGGAAAATTTCCCGGTGTTGATTACTATTTGTAGTTGATGCTATTGAGTGAACCGTTGAATTATTATTTATGTTCAGATTGTTATACATCATTATTCCATCTTTGATCATGATCCATATGATGTCTTGTGAGTAGTTCGTTCTGTTCTTGAGGACATGGGAGAAGTCATGTTGTTAGTAGTGGAGTTGTGTTGAGAAAGATTCAATAGTTTGATATTAAAGTTGTGGTGTACTTCTTCTAGTGGTGTCATGTGAATGTCGAGTACATGACACTTCACCTATATGGGCCTAGGGGAATACATTGTATATTTGGCTACTAATCGTAGGGGTTGCCTGAGTGACAGAAACCTGAACCCCCGTTAGGAAACCATTGCACAAGGGACGTAAGGGTCTTAGAGTTTAAAGCCGTGGTTAGGTTTCTACCTTAATTACTTTCTTGTACTTACGGATGTTTGCAAGGGGTATAATCACAAGTATGTATTAGTCCTAGGAAGGTCGGTACATTAGCACAGGTTCACCCACACAACACTTAGCAAGCTAAAGAAGATTAATCAACTATATGAAGCGAAAGCACTTGACAGTCTACCCATGTGTCCTCAAGAATGTTTGGTCATCTTAAGTAATACAACCGGCTTGTCCTTTGCTGCATAAAGGATTGGGCCACTTGCTGTATTTATTCCTACTGTCTTTTATTTACTCGTACTTTGTTTACTTGCTTTATCAAAAATCCTTAAAAATCTGTATGCTAAGTATTTGCAGAGAATTCCTGATCCATACCACTAGCCGGCACCTTCTGCTCCTCGTTGGGTTCGACACTCTTACTTATCGAAAATACTGCGATGCACCCCCTATACTTGTGGGTCATCAATGAGATAAGCGAAAAACACTTGCATTAGCACCCGTGGGAAATAAAGAAATACCGAGCTATGAGATTAGTGGAAAACTCTAGCTTAGGGTGCTTGGAACCCTTGCCAAATAAGGAAATGCCAATTTGTATTTGAGAACACTATGGGTTCTTTGAGGATGATAGGATTCCATATAGTGCTCATGTGATGACACTGGCCTTGGTCAACCCAGCAAGATTCCATTGTTTCAACTTCACTTTTATGTGCAGGCCCAAAACTATACCCTAGGGATCATCTATCCCCACAAGCTATATACGGTAGACTGCCAAACATTCAAGTTAGAAGCATATGTTATTATATATTTACCAAGTTATGCATGTGATCAATGCGAAATAATACTAGCCTCCACAACATTCAGCTCATGCATACCATGTCGTCTGTGTGATGCATATTTATTGTTCTATGTTTATCAGCCACGCCTTATCAAGATCTACTAGTCAGGACACACTTTCCGGTTCCATATGTCAAATTCTAGAATAATTTAAGTAAATTGATGGCCTAGAGAGATAATACGAAAAGATCCTGGGGACAAACATGATATTTTTTGGAATTGGAGACGTCTGGAACAAGGAAACCATTGTTTCTTGGACCTAATGTACTTACCATACCTTAGTGTCCTCTTCTTTTTCTACCAGTACTCGACGGGGACTCTGAAGGACAAGCATCGACATGGCAGAAATGCTCATCTGGTATATCGATACGATCAACAAGAAGTTTGTGACCTAAACAAGATCAACTACTTGGGTGGTGTCTACTCCACCGAGCATGGCCCCAAGGTAGCATCGGGAGACGGTAGCATCCTGGGTTCACATCTTCTTCATCCAATAGGATCCTCAACTAACACCCCGAGTTTCAGGATAATGCGACGTCCTTCATGAGTTCATGAGGGTGCAGAATAGGGTCAAATATGTGTATCTCACAATTACCTTCCAACTCAAGTATATGAATCCTACTCGTACACCCAAGTGCATGAAACCAGCTATAGAGAAAGTTGCCATCTTCTCCTTCTTCCACATGTCACACACTTTGTTCATTGTAAGCAACTATTTATGACCAAAAAGAAATTCAAGGATAATACTTTGTAATAGAATGACACTCATATTTTCACTCAAGGATGACTCCAAAACCCTTTCCTAGACTAGGTTGCAGGAATACTAATTCCTACTACTAGCATTGAGCCATTTCTCGTAGGTGGCATATCACTGCAATCTCCATCTTAAAGCCATCTTTCATGTCCATCTAAAAGCATAAAAGAAATGGCATATGTTTTTATCTAAATTTATGTTGACCAAGAAAAAGTGACACCCAACACACATTAAACACCATCAGTCAATCACTCACTACGCAGTGTGCGTGTGGGCTTGTGTTCCACATACCGGAACCTAAAATGGCAGCGTCCTCAGGCGTCGTTAGGTTTTTGAAGGTGTAATTTCTACAAATACCCCATCTTTTTTCCAGATACTCTTTCAGAATATCTAGATTTGGGTCTCCTAGATCGGACTATGGCAGCACTTTCAGTGTCGTTCCTCTCTCGGGGGCATTGTTTGGGAGCATGTGATGCCTAGAGGGGTCCGATGGTGGAGCGGACTTTATCTACCATGTCCACAACGGCGAGCCTCGGCGGTGTTATGTATTGGGTCTAGGTGAAGAGAGCATGAAAGAGTAAATACGCATGGCGGTAGAGTTGTTTGGCGATGTGGCACTATCGATTACAGGCCTGGCAACGACAATGCCTTGATCTCTGTTCTAAAGATGGGTCAACAGAAAATGTTTTCGGTGACTTCTAGAGCGCGTGCAATGGTACAGTGAAAGTGCATGTGTGGTTTTGGTAATTAATGACAATCTTTATGTACTAATGTTTGATTTTAGTTTCACTTGTAGGATTTTTCCAGTGGCATCGCTTGGGCCATGTATTGGCTTCAGGGTTAAAAGATGAAGAAATGAAGAAAAATCAATGTCCAAAGGCTTTGTGCCTATTGGAACCATGTAAAACAAGAAGAAGATGGAGTTCACCATGGTTTTCTTCAAGCCATCATCCTAACAGAGTTAGAAGAAATGAAGTTCAACCTCAAGATGCGCCATCTCTAGAATAGCACATGCTTGAAGCTTGTCATCGTCAGTGATCATGGTGTGATGAAGACAAGTTCAAATAATATGGTTCCCCATGAGTATGGGGGAGCAATTCACAAGTCTTTGTCAAGTAAAGCATGAGCAAGAGCAATAAAGAAAGATGTTCCATCTTGAGGAAGACAAGAATGTATACATCAAGCTCAAGTGGAATGCTCAAGGCCAAAGGTATAATCTCGATAGGTTTTCTATTTTACCAGCCTCTTGTAGTGTTGGCATACCGGGTTTAGGATAGATATCCATAGTATCAACAGGGGCTCTCGAGTGAGTAGCTCGTTCATTTTCTTCGGTGAGAGCTCAAACCTTTGCATACATAGCATCATGTTTCTTGGTTCTTGTTTGGATCTTGTCCATGAGAGGATCTAGAGCTTATGGTTATCTTCATAACAAGCTCTAGTTCATCAAAAATAGATTTCCCTTGAACATCTTATTGTGTTTTTTATCTTAAAGGTTTTCCGGCTCCACACCTTGGGAGGTATCCCACATATTCATACTTGATATTTCCTCCCTTGGTTATATACAAAATTTACACCGTTCCTTGTATTCTACTCTTTATTATATTTACAACAAAATTGGTTTCATCCCAATTGGAGTTTCCAAGCTCAAATTCTTGCATTTTGGGTTTCGAAGGTTTTACCGGTTCGTCAATTCTAGAGAGGTCTGATACGTTGCTAACGTATCTATAATTTTTGATGTTCCATGCTTGTTTTATATCTACTTTCTTATGTTTTGTCCACACTTTGGAGTATTTTTATACACTTTCTTGGACTAACCTATTAACAAGATGCAACAGTGCCAGCTGCCTGTTTTCTGCTGTTTTTGGTTCCAAGAAAGTCAGAAAATGAATATTCTTGGAATTGGACGGGACAAAAGCCAAAGTCAATATTTCACCGAGGAGGACACAAAGCAACAAGACAAGACGGAGAGGGGCCAGAGGCCGGCCACACCACCTGGCCGCGCAGCCATGCCTGGCCTACGCTAGGGGGTGGTGTGGCCGCCTAGGGTACCCCCTCGGCCTCCCCTTTAGCCTATAAGATGCCTCCGATAGAGAAACCCTAAGGACCTGATCAAAATTCCACGAAAGAGTTTGTAGCCGCTGTCATCTCCATCCCTAGATCGGGAGGGACTGAAGCTCTTCCCGGTACCCTGCCGGAGGGGAGAATTTACCCAGGAGGCCTTCTTCATCACCATGCAAGCCTCCGGTATGATGCGTGAGTAGTTCATCCCTAGACTACAGGTCCATGTAGTAGCTAGATGGTTGGTTCTTCTCCTTTGTGCTATCATGTTTAGATCTTGTGAGCTTCGTTCATGATCAAGATCATCTATTTGTAATCCTACATGTTGTGTCTGCGGGGATCTGATGGCTATTGAGATGCTATTTCAGATTGATTATTGATCCTTGTCTTTGTTATTTGTGATCTTGCATGCTCTCCGTTGTTAGTAGCTATCTTGGCCGAGTAGATGCTAGCAACTCCAAGAGGGAGTATTTATGCTCGATAGTGGGTTCATGCCTCTAGTAATCTAGGAAAGTGACAGAAATCTCTAAGGTACTAGATGTGCTGTTGCTACTTGGGAGAAAACAGCAATCATTTGTTCATAGAACAAATGTATTGTTTACTTTACACGCAATGCTTAATGCAATTATCTGTTGCTTGCAACTTAATACTATAGGGGGTTCGGATGATAACCTGAAGGTGGATTATTAGTCATAGATCTAGTTGGATTACGGTCTATGTATAATGTTGTAATGCCCAATCAAATCTCATAGGAGTCACGATGATTAGTATATGCATGTATGCTTTTTCGATGTTTGTCAATTGCCCTGCTGTAATTTGTTTACCCAACCTGTCATCTATCTTATGGAGAATCACCACTAGTGAACTATGGACCCCTATCCTTTCTTTTACCATCAATCTACAACTATTTACTGTTTTCTGTTTATTTTCAGCAAGCTATTACTATCTTCCACACAATACGTTTAATCCTTTGTTTTCAGCAAAACTGGTGAGATTGACAACCTCACTCTAAGTTGGGTGCAAAGTTCTGTGATTGTGTTGTGCGGGATTCCAAGTTGGAAACAACACCTTGGAGGTGTTTCCTTGCTCCTACTGGTTCGATAACCTTGGTTTCATAACTGAGGGAAAACTTGTTGCTGTGCTCATCATACCTTCCTCTTTGGGTTCCCCAACGAGCTCAATATATTTTGGGCCATCAAGCTATTTTTCTAGCGCCGTTGCCGGGGAATCAAGGACATATTCACAAGGGGAGTCCCTCATAACCAATCTCTTTGCTTTGTTTTATTTTTTTGCTTAGTTTATTTCTGCTTTGTTAGCTTGTTTCTTTATCGAAACACAAAAAAATAGTTGTACTAGTTTGCTTTCTTTATTGAAAACACAAAAAAATGTCTACTCTTGAAAACACTAAGTTGTGTGACTTCACTAGCACTAAAAACAATGATTTCATGTGCACACCTATTGCTCTACCTGTTCCTGAAGGTACTTTCTTGGAAATTAAACCTGCTTTACACAATCTTGTTATGAGAGAACAATTTTCTGGAATTGGTACTGAATGCCTAACTTAAAGGCGTTAAAGAAAAATACTTATTGGGAGATAACCCAAAAGTTATAGATGAGTCTAGGAAGTTATTACCTCTGTAATAACCGCTCCTTATCTCTTTTATTTGCTTTTTGTGCCAAGAGTAACCTCTAATGAGAGACAAGTAATGCTTGAAAAAGTTGTTGTCCCGAAACAGATTTTTGTGCTTCGCTGTAAAAATTCGTGTAAAATCTCTGTATGTCGGTTGGAGCTGTGATTTTTTGTGCTTCTGCCCCAGGTTCTTATCCAACTTTCGTTAGTTTAACACTTTTCGATTTGACTAATAGAAGGTCTTCGAAAAAATTGGTTTTTAACTGCTGGTCTGTTTTGACAGATTTATGCCATTATTTGCATTTGCTTCTTGTTGATTCCTTTTTTAGTTCTTTTTGGGGAATTGAGCTTTTTGAGGGAAGTGCTACAGTAGCTTTTGTTTTAATGGAAGTTTTATTGATGTTGAAACTGAACCGAAAGACTTATTATCTTGAGTACACTAATGTTGCTAATAAAGATTGTGTGAAGTTTTGTATGAAGGAAAAATTTCAGGTGTAAGGAAAGAATAATGTAATGAGATGAAGAATGGACTAAATCTCAAGATTGGGGATGTCACCCGTGTCACCCCAAGAAATATTCAAGAAGTACAAGCATTAAAGCTTGGGGATGCCCAAGGCATCGCCTTCTTTATCAATAAAAATCTCAGGTTTCTTCCAAACACTTCATTTTTATTGTTTCATGCACAGTTGTGTTGTGCTTGGAGCGTCTTTGTTTTTTGTTTTCGGTTTTCATTTGCTTGGTTTTCTTAGTTTGCTTGAATAAATTGGTTGGACCCCCTCTTTCATACATTAGTTTTCAAATAAGTTTGGTTTGGATTGGAAAAGAGTAGGAAAAGTTCATGCTTAAGTGGTAAAAGGGGCTCGTTTTGACTGTGGCCTATGCTTTGTCATATCATGCTTGATATTGTTTTGGCTTTATGCTTAGTGATTTTTTCTGTAGCATGACATGTTATAAACAATTGGGATTTCTTAATGTGCCTTGAAAGAAACATGCGTTGTTTTAGCATATTAAAGCATAGTATTGTGGTATTCTCCTTTGATGCTTTATTTGGGTTGACCTGCCACATGCTCACACCATGTTATGACTATCCCAAGTCACCATAGCCTTTATGATCCTTTAGTTTTCGACTTGTAATATCACTTTATGCTTTAATTAATGATGTTTTGTCGCTTTGCATGGTTATGGCCATTATTGCTCTCTTAGTTGGTCGCTCCCAGTCTTTTGCTAGCCTACATAACCAAGTATGAGTTACACTCATGCATCCAACTCCAAATAAAACCAAGTTATCCCAAAGAGTCCACCATACCTACCTATTAGCATTTGCTATTCCAAGTATATTCATGCTTTTATCTACCTTCTGAATTAAACTTGTTATGTGAAAATTAGTGATTAAAGCTCTCACGAACTTGATGTCATATTTTATTTTCTTGCACTTAATAAACTTGAACCATTGTGTCTATCTTTGTTGCGTATATTCTTGCGCTTTATAAGTTTAAGTTAGCAGAATCATGTATCATGGGGAATGCTTTCAACATGGCACTTATATTCCGTTGATATCATGATTCTTTTGCTTATGGATCCCGGTGGTTTGAAATAAAAGGGGAACTTGTAAAATCATAGAGTTTGTATGTGTGTTATAGAAACGCATGGGCCGCTAGCCTAAGCCATGCCTAATCATGGTGGAAACTTGCAGCATAACCATAATGAGCACTCTATGAAGCATCCTCAATAAAAACCTACGCAAATAGCAAATAAAAAGATTGTTGAGATGCTCATTGTCTACTTGCCTTGTCGTTTTGATTATGAGATAGCTCCTATATCATGTGCAAGGGGTACCCTGTTGGCGGTTCTCTATGATACATATGTACTTACAATGCCAAGAGCTTACTTGTGACTGAAGTTGAGTAGCATGAGGTTCGGTACTCGTAAGTAAGGGGCATGAGATTTCAACTTATAACTTGTCAAGCATATCCTCTTAGTTGTGTCACTTTAACCTTAATCACTTAAAGATGCATATGATAGGGGCAATGAGAGCTAAAAGCTAATAAGTACCATCATTTTTGGAAGCTCTTTATGAGACTTGAATCCCTGCTTCCTTCTATGAAGGACTTTTTTACTTTTATGTTGAGTCACCATCTTCTATATTTATGCACCTATTAAGAGAGCATAGTGGTCATTCTTAGTTCTATGTGTATTGTCCCAAGACTTGTTGATTGATGCATAACTTTGATATTTCTTGTTTTTAAACTATTTGTATCTAGTCACCCTTATGAACTTTGAAGGTGTCCTATGCATTTATGTTTTTCTACTCTATGAGAGGCAAGCTGAATACCATTCTCATTATGTTTTCTTTATGTGAAAGAAACAAATGTCTTGCAAAGAATTGTTATTCATGAATCTTTTGTTTGTGCCTTTTCATGCTACAACATAGTTGCTATGTCTTATTGTTTGAACTATATCTTTCATGCTATGTTAAAGTACTATGATCCCAGCTATCAACGTTTTACAAATACTTTGACCAAGTTTATGATGGTGCATGTCACCTCAAAAATTATTCTTTCTTTTTATCACTTACCTACTCGAGGACGAGCAGGAGTTAAGTTTGGGGATGTTATTACGTTGCTAACGTATCTATAATTTTTGATGTTCCATGCTTGTTTTATATCTACTTTCTTATGTTTTGTCCACACTTTGGAGTATTTTTATACACTTTCTTGGACTAACTTATTAATAAGATGTCACAGTGCCAGCTGCCTGTTTTCTGCTATTTTTGGTTCCAGGAAAGTCAGAAAATGAATATTCTCGGAATTGGACGGGACAAAAGCCAAAGTCAATATTTCACCGAGGGGGACACGGAGCTAGAAGACGAGACGGAGAGGGGCCAGAGGCCGGCCACACCACCTGGCCACGCGGCCAGGCCTAGCCCGCGCCAAGGGGTGGTGTGGCCACCTAGGGAACCCCCTCGGCCTCCCCTTTCGCCTATAAGATACCTCCGATACAGAAACCCTAAGGACCCGATCAAAATTCCACGAAAGAGTATGTAGCCGCCGTCATCTCCATCCCTAGATAGGGAGGGATCTGAAGCTCTTCTCGGCACCCTGCTAGAGGGGAGAATTCACCCTGGAGGCCTTCTTCATCACCATGCAAGCCTCCGGTATGATGCGTGAGTAGTTCATCCCTAGACTACGGGTCCATGTAGTAGCTAGATGGTTGGTTCTTCTCCTTTGTGCTATCATGTTTAGATCATGTGAGCTCCGTTCATGATCAAGATCATCTATTTGTAATCCTATTGTGTTTGCGGGGATCCGATGGATATTGAGATGCTATTTCAGATTGATTATTTATTCTATCATGTCTTTGTTATTTGTGATCTTGCATGCTCTCCGTTGTTAGTAGCTATCTTGGCCGAGTAGATGCTAGAAACTCCAAGAGGGAGTATTTATGCTCGATAGTGGGTTCATGCCTCTACTAATCTGGGGAAGTGACAGAAATCTCTAAGGTACTAGATGTGCTATTGCTATTAGGGAGAAAACAACAATCCTTTGTTCATAGAACAATCATATTGTTTACTTTACATGTAATGCTTAATGCGATTATCTGTTGCTTGCAACTTAATAACGGAGGGGGTTTGGATGATAACCTGAAGGTGTATTATTAGTCATACATGCAGTTGTATTACGGTCTATGTATAATGTTGTAATGCCCAATCAAATCTCATAGGAGTCAAGATGACAAGTATATGCATGTATGCTTTCTCAATGTTTGTCAATTGCCCCGCTGTAATTTGTTCACCCAACATGTCATCTATCTTAAGGAGAATCACCACTAGTGAACTATGGACCCCCGGTCCTTTATTTTACAATCAATCTACAACTATTTACTGTTTTCTGTTTACTTTCTGCAAGCTATTACTATCTTCCACACAATACGGTTAATCCTTTGTTTTCAGGAAAACCGGTGAGATTGACAACCTCACTATAAGTTGGGGGCAAAGTTCTGTGATTGTGTTGTGAAGGATTCCAAGTTGGAAAAAATACCTTGGAGGTGTTTCCTTGCTCCTACTGGTTCGATAACCTTGGTTTCATAACTGAGGGAAAACTTGCTGCTGTGCTCATCATACCTTCCTCTTAGGGTTCTCTAACGATCTCGATATATTTTGGGCCATCAAGGTCATACCTTTCACCATTTTATTTTTATTCTCCCATGTTGTACTATGATGTTTCTTTGCATAATCTTGTAGAACTAATTGTTCTCTTCAAAACTAGCCCAATATCATTGAAATCGTAGTCCAGAGTCAAAAGTTATCGATATTTTCGTACCATTATGTCCATCGTTTTTTCTTGGGCGGTAGTACCGTCCCAACTTCTGGTCTACTTCCGACAAGAGTGTGTTTCCTCTATGTTTTTTGTGTTCCAATTTACCAAAACTTTCGGTGGTTCACCGGAAGTTCCGGTGACATGTGAAACTGACCCAAACGGGCAGATTTATCTTGCCCTATTTAAGGGCCCCCTCTTTCCTAATGTTTCCCCAACTATTGAGGTCATTTTGCTCTCTCTTCAACTCTCTCTCCTCTATTGTTGACCTCCAAGAGCTTGTCCTCTCCTCTTTCCCCTCCCATGATTGTTGCATCTTTTTGAGGGATTTGACAGAGGAGATCTAGATCTACAACCCCAACTAACCAAATCCCTTATTTGTGAAGGAACCCTTGGGATATAGATCTTAGAGAGTGTTGTGTTTTCCTCTTGTGTTTTTCCTCTCTTATTCCTCCAATAGCTTTTGTAGATTTCATAGATTTTGAGATTGAAGGACTTTTCTCTTGCATTTGGTGCATAGGGTTGAGTTCTCCTGGGAGGTTCGGCGAGTTCAAGCTTGAGGGCTTGTTTCTCTTGGGTTCTTGAAACCCTAGATGGTTGTGTGGTAGTGGTGTGATACCCTTGTGGCCTCCAATTGAGTTGTGAATATTCCTCAAGGTCGAGGCCTTTGTGGTGATTCTTGTGAGCCCTATAATTGAGTTGTGGAGTTTGCCTAAAGCTTGTATGGGTTTGGTGACAGCCCTCAAGTGTCCCATAGTGGATCGCGAGTAAGCCTTTGTGGTGAGATCACAGGAGAACATGGTGAGCTTGTTGTGGCATCGGTGAGTTTTGTGCATTCGCATCTTGGGGTGATGCCTTGTGTGCTGTTGGGTAAGAATCGAGTCACCACACCTCAAGGTGAGTCATTTATGGTGTTCAGAGAGCATTGTGCCATCGCACTTCTCTAACGGAGACGTAGCTTCTTTGAAAATGAACTTGGGATAAAAATCATCGTCTCCGCGTCCATCAGTTATCCCTCAACAGAGCCCTTTACTTATAAAATTTACATTGTGATAGCCGTCGTGCTTGAAGTATTATATCTTGCTATCACCTTGTTGCTTGTCCTTATTAGCATAGGTTGTTAGTGCACTTAGTTGAACCTAGTGGTTTTAGGTTTTGTGATTTGATAAATTAAATGTTTATTTTATTCCGCATTTATTATATCCTAAACCATAATAATTTTAATAGCCTATTCACCCCTCTAGGCGATATCCTTTGTCCTTTCATACGAGCTGAGGATCCGTTAGACCAATTTGTGCTTAGGCATCGCTGTCTGGTGGTTCTGTGAAGTCTTCGATTTTATGATCGTGTGTGTTGGTGTGAGTTCAGCGCACATGGGGGTCACCCTTTGCATCAAGGTTATACGTGTCGTTAGTGAGTTGGATTTGGATTGATCTATCTACTTTCTATGTAAGATTTTTTTAATAATAAATAAAGAATTTTGTGTGCATCATTAGGGATACTATAACTGAGACAAAAAGGAAGCCTCTCACGATCTCAGCAATTTCGGCCGTCCAATCTCGCCCCTTACTATTTTTGGCCGTCATATCTCCTGCAATTCCCGCACTGGGCCGAAAATCTCTAAGACAGCTACTGTGGACGTCAAATCGGTCCTCTTTGGTGAATTGGGCCTCAGATCCCCGTTAAAGCCCAACTTGGTCGAGTCTAGCCTAAAGTGATTCCGTAGTAGACCGCTAAGTTGAATGAGCAAACTGATTTTCCATAAAAAAATTAACGACAGAGGGAGAGCAGCCATTCAGGAGGCAGTGTGGGGATCGAGGGGAATCACAATGTGCATGGCTCTTCCCAAGCCCTTGCGGTCCTTGGTAGCTGAAGCGGCAGGTAGACGAGCATCACTACGTTTTAAGCAGAATCCGTTCCTAGAAGCATTAATGGTGAGGTGCGACACTCACCGGCGGCGAGTTGTAAAGGTACGTTTCCTTTTGTTCATGTGCCTGTATATTCTGGGAAACTCCTAGCGAGAAAGTCACGGCAATCCTTCGGCGTGGATCGGTGGCAGAGGTTGACGAATGGATTCTGAATTCAGGAGGGGAGAGCACCAATCCTTGATCTACACGCCGGTAGGAGCATCAGCCGCATGCCACACCAGACGCCTCTCTTCATGTGTCAATGTCGATTTTTTCCGCTGCTGTCGCATAGTCGAAGTCGATTACCACAGCCTCAGCCCACGCGATTTTTGCCGCATCGGCCGTGTTTTGCAGCAAGGCGACAGCCGGAGCAGGCGCGACAGCCACACCTCTAACTCCTTCTTCTTCGACTTCAACACCGAGATAATTTTAGACTGCTGTGTTGTGTAGATGGTTGGTTATAAGTGAAGGAAAATCCCCATCTTTCAATTATTCGCTCTGTACCTTTTTCCCTTCTAAGTTTTTCCTCACATTTTTATCACTGTTGCCTTGTTGGGGGTGATCTCTGATGGTTCTATGCTTTATTGAACATAGGCCATCTAGCTTAGGTTCAGAGATTTGGTGTTCTCCTCATGTTTGAACTGCAGATGGTAGTATACATATACCGTTCCTCGTATTTTTTCTTTCTTACAAGATTGCTATGATCATATAATTGTAAAAATAGCCGGGCGCGGCAACGCGCGCCTATATGATCTAGTTTTGATATAGAGGATTGGGGTATCACCTCTATTTCGGAAAACATTCTTCTGGCTCAATTATTTAGACAAGGGGGTACACGTGATCTGTTACCTACGAGAGGATGGAGGCATCTGAGGAGGAGGATAAGTAGCTGCCTCTCTCCAGATCTGGTTACAAAAGGTGAGAGGTGATGTTCGATGTTGCTCTGGCCTATAGAGATTGAGCCAAAGAGAAACCATTATGTACGCTTCTAGTAGGGACAGATCAACAAAACAAGTACGATAAATAGACACCCACCCACCCACCCTAAAGTTGGTTTGCATGTTACCGGCCTGAGATTTAGAGGAAAGGTACAACCATACTACAGGTGTGAAGGGTAAGGGAGAGAGCCACCGGCCCAACATAGGTTGGGGAAGACGAAGAAGGTGAAGGTGCCTAGGAGTGGGGATTAATTTGCACGAGTTCTGATTGGACGACATGTAAACTGTTCGGTGGTATGCGCAGATAGGGAACGTTAATTTAGTTGTTTGTTTTAGTTTTGTCCGACCATGCCAATGTATTTCATTCCATTCGAATTTCTTGAAATAATTTGTTTGTTATTCACTGGAACAATTCGTTCTTTTCTACATCAACCTGAGGACTTGCACCTGGATGGCTGGGTTGTACATCTACTTGTCTAACCAAGTGTGCAAAGCTCACTTCTTGACAATCTACTTGTTGTGAATAATTAAGTGATGCTAGTTTAATGCTCACACCGGTGACAACAAGGTCTAAACGGCAATACACTCTTACATCTCAAAAATAGAGAAACTCCTGGGTGAGATGAGAACGGAAGAAAACTGTGCGAAAGGAACATTAGGAAATGAGCGCTGCTACATGTACTATAAAAAAACGTCTGATCTCCGTATGAGACGGAACAGATACTGTAGATTGCAAGCCCATGAACCATCCTGATGGACCATTTACTCGGCGTAGCAAAGTCGGACGTCTTTCATTGTATGTCAATGAATTTGTTAGGAAATATATGAGACATCGATAACAAGAGCACTCTCGCTCTCTAGACCTTGTACCTTCTTGTCATCTCACGATGCTCAATTCGTTCTTATGTGAGACTCCAAAATTCATCAAGCGATTAAGGATGGTCAAAGGGATTTCCAGTACTGGATTGATGAACTCTTCGTATATCGTCTTTCCAAGATGTTTTGTACAAACTTTCCCAAACAAAATCTGGCTACGTCTTAGCAGTACAAAGTTTGTTAGGAATTGTGTGTGCTTCATCCATCTCTAGAAGATGTCTAGAATATATGGATATGGTCGCTTGGAATTTTACTACACTTCTCTTGTGCATATCTTCCTAAGCTAGCCTAGTTTCCTTATGAAGGGGTCAAAGGGCAGAAAAAACAAAATTATGTGAGCAAAGTCCTATGCTCCGGTTCCTTGAAAATCCCCTAAATCGATTATCAGTAATGTTAAACTACAACGAAGTTGCATCTCCTATGTTCCAATGATAAATACAATGATGTATACTCTTTATGGTAAGAATGAATGGTTAGAGAACCTACTGTCTGTTACTGTGGTACAGAAAGACACCGACATGTGGAAGGCATGCGAATTTACCTCCATGGTTAATTTGATCGTCTCCCCTATTTACCATGTTATAGATGAGATCAATGAAATATTATTATGCTAACAACCTTTCAAACATGCATGAAGATACTCTCGCGTGTGCATATATATAGCTCCTTGTTCAGTGAAGTTGTACATGCTTTACAAGCAGCGTTTTGGTTACCAGTCGGGAAATCCGGTTATCGGTCGGTAACCGGATATCCTAAGCACCCTCGGGAAACCGGTTTACCGGTCAAAAAATCCCGAAATTTTGATTTTTTTTTGAAAATTTTGAATTTTAATAAAGTTTCTCTGTAAATTGTTCTACCGAGAAATTTGAATTTAAAATTTAATTTTAAAATTCGTCCGGTAACCTGTCGGGATTTTCCGGTAACCGCGGTAACCGGAAATCCCGACCACCCTCGGGATTTTTTCCGAGGTCGGGAACCAAAACCTTGTTTACAAGTCAGGACACAATTTTCTGTTGCTATTCAATGGGCCGTAGAAAGGAAAAAATAGAGGACATTTTTTTTTTGCAAAAAGGTTGTTGGCATAATAATGGAAGAAAGTTTCAGAGAAGAAACATGAGAAATTATTTTTGGAGTTGGAGACGTTGGGAAGGAGACGTACATTGCTGCTTCAGATAATTGAACAATGTATTCAATTGGATCCGTATCAACATGTTTTCATATCCGAAGCTCTATCCGATGTAGGAAACACATTGTGCAAGATTGCAACCTGAAGAGAACAAATGACCCCATGTGCTATGTTAGTTGGCACCCGTATACGTGACAAACTCTTCGGTGTGTCTCATCTAATGGAGTAGCAAGCCTCATCATGAACTTAGGACCATCCCACACAACTCGTATGCCTCGGCTATTAGTATAAATCTTGAAAAGAGGTTTAGAATAAAAACACATGGTCATACCACGTTTCAGTACACATGCCTTCTGGTCTGTTATAAATTCATTCTCTTAATGGTTACCTCAGCCACTCATCTCCGACGTGAGATTTTCCCTAGTTTCTTCCACAAATGTTACCTGATACAGTGACCCTTGTCCTTATCTTTTGTTTAGGCTGACAGAGGGGTTAGCTAGCCTATCTTCCCCGCCTTGGCAACATTTTTGGACTAGTGTTTAGGTGTAGATCAGTATTGAGGTGTCGTGATCGGACTAGATCAGTTTTGAGGTGCCGTGATCGGACTAGGGTGCGGGATCGGCTTCCGGAGCAAAGTCGGCAGAGGGGGATGAGGGCTTTGCTCGGGCTCTGCAGAATTTGCAACTTAAGGAGGGTGAGTTGGATGATGTTTTCATCGGAGAACAGGAGCTCGCGCACATGAAGAAGAAGGCAAGGTGGCTTGCAGTAGCAAGCGTGAACACACGGAAATGATTTGTTCTGAGGAACTGTTTGAAACCCTGAGGTATGTGTGGGGCTCTCGATCGGTCCAGAGCTTAGGAAGGTGAATGACAATCTTTTTACCTTTAACTTCTGTCTGGGGACTGGAATAAAGTGATGTATGAAGTTCCATTGCTGTTTTATAAGCTTGTTGTGCTAATTGCAGAGTATGATGGTATGATGGATCTGATGTACTCCGTATCTTTTTTTAGTGACACATGGGCTCATGTCATTAGACGAGATTGCCTGCAGGATTTCCACCTCAAGAGAACAAATGAAACGAGGTAATATGTTAGTTGACCCCGTATACGTTGACAAACTCTCCGGTGTCTCTCATCTAGTAATGGATTAGCAAGCATCCGCTTTCTTAGAAATATCCTGAAGAGTTTGTGTGCCGCAGGTATTTGTATAAATTTGTATTAAATGGTGTAGAATAAATACACATGGTCATACGAGGTGTCACTACACATGCCTTCTGGTCTTTCTGATATGAATTCATTCTCTTAACTAAGGAACATACTAATAAGAAGAAACAACGAGAAACTTATATGGACCGGTGGTTCCTTCAATTCAGACTTGTGTCAATCAGCAATCGTGTTAACTGTTTTTTTTGCGGAACTTGCATTACTAAAATAACAGGAGTTACATCTCTATGACATGTGCTCAACAAACCCTCAATACCTGAGGCAAGCCACACTGCCGTTCGAGAATTAGATCTAGCAAAGTTTGCCAAAATGACTACTACCATTTTGGCATCTTCTTATATGAGTATTACAAGTTTGAAGGACCTTGATGAGGGATTTGATCTCCTAAATCATTAGAGTAGACCGAATGATCTTCCTTTATCCTCACCAGCATCTTGGCAAGATCCAGAGAATCAGTCTCAATCAAAATCATGTTAACTGTTAACACACATTAAAATCAAATCTCCTTAATTGGCAGACATAAGCACAAGCGCCTGATATCTGACCATAACGATAAGTACAATAATATAAACCTATCGGCGAAACGCTAGAGATGTGCTGAAATCCAAGGAAATATAATACTCCATCCGTCCTAAAATAAGTGACTTGGATTTATCTAGATTCGCATGTATTTATACATTGAAATGCAACTAGATACATATGCGCATCTAGACAAATATAAGTCGGTTATTTTGGGATGGAGAGAGTATGAAACTTCATTGCTGAGTTATTCCAACATTTTTTTTGAGGAATCTATGGGGTGTCCAACCAGCAAAAGAGAATATCTTCATTTACAAGATTTACACCAAAAAGCTGTAAAAAAAGCTAGGAATCAAAAAGCAATATAAACCTAGGTCAGAGCCAAACATGACCGGAAGAAATGAAAACAAGAAAAATTATAGGGGCAACAAAATATGTATACTAAAATTTAGACCCGGGTTGCCAGGTGAACAAACATGATGACCGCCCAATCTTGAATGAGCGTCCTGCTTGACATATTGTTAAAAGTTAACATGCAACCACATATTATTACCATGAGATGTCTATAAATAACTGTTATAAGCACTTAAACAATGCCATATTATGAAACAAACTAAAAGAGTAGAAAAATATAACAAACAAAAATTCCCCTCTAGTTTAATTACCTCATACAAAAAACAAAATTCCCATGAGTCCATCGACAATAATGCCTTAGTGCTTAAAAAATTCTTCGAACATTTCTAGATGCGAAATCGTTGAGGACAATTTCAAGATCATTTTTGTCAAGCACTTATGATTCGGTATTGTAACACCTATAAGAATCAAATACATGAAAGTAGAACTTCAACACTTAGAATCTAATCTAGTATGCTTGCTAAATAGGCAAGGAAATGAGGGACTAAATCATCGATTAGACTATAGATTAACAATCATTTAGATTGTGGATTCATGGAGTTACTAAACGGAATTGGCGAGCAGTGTGTGATGACTAGTCTTGTGGGTGGAGCGGTTTGAGGCGTAGATCCTGATCAATAATAGTCAAAGACGAACATACCAAGTCGATAGGAAGTCGAGTCGTAGAGGAGAAAAAATCACTAGAAAAAAGGCCGACTTTCATGAAGATCTCTTTTAGTGTGCTCTCCTCGTGACAACTGTCGTGTTCTCCTTACTCGTGCATCGTGATTTCACCAATTATTACTTTATCCTTCACCTCGTCCATCGTTGGTTGTCCGCATGTTCGTGAAATATCACAATGAGGATAACACAGAGGGATACAAGTGGGACGGGAAATGCAGGGTTTCCTTTTATTTTTGAGTCTGAAATTTCAAAACAAAATATCTTGAATTTTTTCCATATTACGAACCATTTTCACGTTTTGAGATCCTCGTGTCGATATATTTAAAACTTGTTCCCACGTTGATAAGTTTCGAGACACTTATTTTGTACTTCTAAAACTGTGATAGTTGTACTTGGGTTTTACTATAACATGTAATCGCCTTTTCATTGAGTTGTACTTTTGTTTTACTGTATTTTGTGTGGATGGTGATGAGAGAGAAATTTACTGTGGATGGTGAAAGGGACAGGAGGGATGGGAGTACAATTTTCCTTTTATTTATTAATCCAAATTGTCAAAACAAAATATCTTGAGAATATTTGTTCAAATTACGAATCGTTTTCACTTTTGAGATCCTTGCATCGAGATTTTCAAAACTAGATCCTAGTTTTCGAGAAACTTTTTTATACTTCCAAAACAATTACGCATGTACTTGAGTTTTAGTAAACGTTGCATGTCCTTTTTCGTTGTACTAGCACCCAGAATGACAGCGGGAAAATCAACAGATGACCAAGGTAACTAAAATCTTACCCATTTTCCCGTTTGTATAGTTGTAGGACTCTTTCAGATATGATCAAATGGCTGCGAATGAATGTTGCCTCGAATGCCCCGAACGTAGCCCGTATAAAGTTTATGTTGAAATGTGATCTAAATTCTATTAAGGAGGCTAACTTCTGATGTAGCGGAGCAAGGCCCGTCGCCGGAGGCTTGGGCCGAAGCGGATCATCGAAGAACTAGGTTTCCACTGTTATATATACATCTTGTAAGCCATCGGCTATGATAAGTTGTATCTATGAAAATCCTCGGCGTTGTGTAAACACTCTCTAATATAGTGAAGTTTCGCTGGCTGGCACACGTGGTTTTTTCCTCTCTTTGTTCGAGAGGTTTTTCCACGTTAAACATGTGTCCCCTTTGTCGAGATTTCTTTTCTTTCTTCATTATTTGCTTGTCGCACAGCTAACAAGTGATATCAGAACCCCAGGTTATAATTTAGGGTTTGCGACATGTCGTCATTGAAATTCGATATTTTGCAGCTGGACTACACCACAAGATTCTCCTTGTGGCAGGTGAAGATGCGGGCAATTCTCGCCCAAACTTCAGATCTGCATGAAGCGCTGGATGGATCCGATGGAAAGTATACTAAGGGCTGGTCCAACAATGAGAAGCGAAAGGACCGTAAGGCTCTGTCTTTGATTCAACTTCATCTATCCAATAATATCTTGCAGGAAGTGCTGGCGGAGAAATCTGTTGTTACCCTTTCGGCGAAACTGGAATCGATCTGCATATCAAAGGATCTAACCAGTAAGATGCATGTGAAGATGAAGTTGTTCTCGCATAGGCTGTAAGAAGGTGGATCGGTAATGGATTACTTATCCATTTTTAGAGAGATTGTTTCTGACTGGCAATCTATGGAGGTAAAATATGATGATCAGGATCTAGGTCTCTTACTCTTATGCTCGCTGCTTAGTTCTTATGCACACTTCCATGATACAATATTGTTGAGCCGTGATGAACCAACCCTTGATGAAGTACAAGAGGCCCTCAAACAGAGGGAAAAGATGAAAACTATGGTGCAGGCATATGGGGCGTCATCCAAGGCCGAAACTCTGCAGGTTCGTGACAGGACCGAGCAGAGATTTAACTACTATGGCAACCAAGATAAGAGCAAGGACGACAGAGATCGTTCAAAATCCAAGGGAAAGGATAAGTTCTGCAGCTATTGTAAGAAATCTAATCATGCTATTGATGATTGTTGGAAGCTTTAGAATAAGAAGAAAAGGAATGGAACTTACCAACCGAAAGATAAGTCTGATGGTGTTGGTAAGGCTGTTGTTGTTTCTAGTGATAGTTCTGATAGTGAATGTTTAGCCTTTTTGTTGCTTGTGCTTCTCGTGATGATGAATGGATACTTGATACTGTATGTTCGTTTCGTATTTGTTGTAACAAAGATGGTTCAGTTCATATGAGTTTCTGCAGACTGGAGATTTTGTGTGTGTGGGGAATGATAACCCATGCCATATTGTTAGCGCTGGATCTGTTAAGATCAGAACACACGATGGTATGACACGTACGTTGAATGAGCTGAAGCACATACCAAACATGGCCAGAAATTTGATCTCCCTGAGTACCATGTATGTTGATGGATACAAGTAGACAGGTGGGCGTAGATTGTTAAAGGTATTAAAAGGTTCTCTTATTCACATGATAGGTGATATGAATTCTGCTAAGTTATATGTTCTTAGAGGTAGCCCTTTGCCTAGTATTGCTGCTGTTGTTACTTCTAATGATTCTCATGATTGTGGTAAAGCAAATCTGTGGCATATGCGTCTTGGCATATGAGCGAACATGGCATGGCAGAGTTGGTCAAGAGAAAGCTGATTGATGGTTGCAACTTGAGTAAGTTTGAGTTCTGTGGGCACTGTGTTTTTGGTAAGCATAAAAGGTCTAAATTCAATGCTTCTGTTCATATCACCAAAGGCATTTTAGATTATGTGCATGCTGATGTATGGGGACTTTCCCATAAGACTTCTGTTGGTGGAGATAACTACATGCTTACTATTATTGATGACTACTCAAGCAAAATATGGCCATATTTTCTGAAACATAAATCTGATGTTTTTGATACTTTTAAGAAGTGGAAAGTTATGGTTGAAAAGCAAACTGAAAGGAAGGTAAAAGTACTATGTACTGATAATGGTATGGAATTCTATTCTAATAAGTTTGAGGAGTTTTGCAGTAACGATAGTATGATTAGGCATCACACCATCCCTTACACTCCTCAGCAGAATCGCGTGGCTGAGTGCATGAACAGAACCATCATCTCCAGGTCTCGATGTATGTTGTCCAATGCAGGAATGCATAGACGTTTCTCAGCGGAAGCAGCCAACACAACATGCTACCTCATCAACATGCCACCTTCTATTCCACTTGATAAGAAAACTCCCATTGAGGTATGGTTAGGTTCGCCTGCTGATTATTCACAGTTGAGAGTTTTTGGTTGCACTGCTTATGCTCACGTTGATAATGGAAAAAGTTAGAGCCTAGAGTTGTTAAGTGCATATTCCTTGGTTACGGTTTAGCAGTTAAAGCATATAAACTATGGAATCCTAAAACTAAAAAGATTTTGTTGAGTAGGGACGTTGTTTTCAATAAATCCATTGTGTATTATGACAGCTTGCCATCAGATCCCTCTCATGTTGCTATTGGAGAGGAGGGAGTTAGTGTGCAGGTGGAGCCTCTACAGAAAACTACTGATAATAATGTTGTGGTTGATGATACTCATCAGAAAAACATTGATGATTATGTTGTTTAGCACTCAGCTACTGTTTTGCAGCAACCACACGAGTCTATTGCTACTAATAGACCGAGGCGTAACATAGTTCCACCTTATTGTTTAATTGAAAAATGTAATCTTGATCATTATGCTTTGAGTTGTGCTGAACAGGTGGAGCATGATATAGAACTTGCTACATACAATGAAGCTATTGCATCTATTAACCACGATAAGTGGGTTTCTGCTATGCAAGAAGACATGTAATCGCTTGAGACAAATGGCACAAGGGATGTTGTGCGCTTGCCTAAACAAAAGAAGGCGGTCCGCTGCAAGTGAATCTTCAAGAAAAGGGAAGGTTTGTCTCCTAAAGAGCCTTCGAGGTTTAAGGAAAGGTTATTAGCAAAAGGATTGAGTCAGATTTCAGGTATTGATTAATATGATGTGTTCTCACCAGTTGTAAAGCATAGTTCCATTCACACTTTCTTTAGTATTGTGGTTATGCATGATCTTGAGCTTGAGCAATTAGATGTCAAGACTGCTTTTCTGCATGGGGAGCTTGAGGAGGAGATATACATGGACCAACCAGAAGGGTTCATAGTGCCTAGTAAAGAGGATTTTGTGTGCAAGTTACAAAGGTCCCTTTATGGCTTAAAGCAATCTCCAAGATAGTGGTATAAAAGGTTTGATTCGTTTATGATCTCACATGGCTTTGAGAGGTCTCAATATGATAGTTGTGTTTACAATAAGTTTGTTGATGGATCACCTATATACTTTCTATTATATGTTGATGATATGTTAATTGCTTACAAGAGCATGAAAGAAATCACTACTTTGAAGGCACACCTAAGTAGTGAGTTTGAGATGAAGGATCTTGGTGTTGCTAAGAAGACCTTAGGTATGGATATTGCCCGAGATATAAAATCTGGTTTGTTATTTCTTAGTCAGCAAAGTTACATTAATAAAGTTCTTCATAATTTTAATATGGATGGTGCCAAGTCAGTTAGTACTCATATTGCTCCTCATTTTAAATTGTCAGTTTCACAATGCCCTACTACTGATGAAGAGATTGAGTACATGTCAAATGTGTCATATTCTAGTGTTGTTGGTTCTTTGATGTATGTTGATGGCTCTGAAATATAGCCCTCTACGTCCACATTTAAACTAGATATTACTCATATTTTTTATGAAATATCTCTCTAAACCCTGCCACTAATGCTAATATTCAACGAGATATGCAATCCTTTCTTTTATATTTTTCCTTCGCAGATAATCTCGTTTAAAGGAGGGAATCACTACATTAAAGTCAAAGATACGAGATTTCCAACAACCAAAAGAAACCAGGAGCCGTAAAGCGGAGGCAGACACTTTAACGACCAACTATACAACCGAAGCAAAATTTTCGGCCATATAGCTCCGGTCGTATAGTTGGCGCCGCCACCGTTAGGTCAAACAGAACAACTTTCGTAAAGGGACCCCTATATAAAGAAGCCTCGGGCGAAAAGAAAACAAGCGAGACCTCGCCAAAAATTCTCTTCCACAGATCACCAGCCGCCTCCAAATCTCCAAACCATTCTCCATCTCCATAGCCATATTCCACCACTTGTAATAGTAGATCTCTTTTCCGATTGGTGACATTGTAAAACTATTGCTATCAATATTATGATTTTTATTACAATATTTATGATTGTAGATATCATCTCTATGTGTGAGTAATTCTCCTTGGGCTAAGGGCTTTGGCCTAGCCATGTAGCGATTGTGCATGTTATTTATGATAGATGGGATCGTCTATTAGTTTGTATGACATGATGATTATTGTATCCTCTCTTGCCTCAATCCAAAGACTTTTCATGTACCCAAGACCCCGAGTGTTGAGCTAGGTATAGGGAGTATGCGTGATGACTAATCTGTAGGTTGGGAACCCCAGTGATAGAAGGGGTAGTACAGTTGTATGTGAGGGATTTACTTGGGATTAACGGTGACATCACTATGCATATCATTTGTTCTCTTTATTCTAGGGATGAGACTAGTAGGTTATTGCCATAAGCGGTTGCGGAGGCAATAACAATTATGGATGCACTGCCCACATGTAATTTATTTTGCTCTAACAAGTACATGCATAATTTATTTCTATCTTTTATTCCCATCAGATGTTTTGCACAACTACAGGTGAAACCGAACGCCCTAGGCCCTCTCTCTCCATCATCGACAACAACAAAAATACGCAAGATATTGGTCCTGTAAAAATACAAAAATAATTCTAAAACTCCCGAAGGTCCGTTAAAGTAACTTCACTACGCATTCGCTTCCCGAGAATTTGATAATCTAGGTCTACTAGGGAAAAAGAAGCTATACTACATCCGTAATCCGGATCGAAGGTATCAATACCAAGTTGGATGAGCTCATACTAGCCGTAAAAGGTAAGGAAACCCAGGTAAGAGCCACTCCTGAAACAAATATTGAAGAAATAGACTTTATAGCTCGTAATGATTATAACCCTGCTTGGAAGAAGAGTTATAATCCTAACTTTCAGAAACATTATTCTAGTCTGGCAGGTAACTCCAATAATAATATGGGAACTAGTAATGGTAGTCTCCAAGAAACACTTAAGTCTTTTACAGATTCACAAAATGAACAAAACAATATCCTTGTTAAAATAATAGAGACCCATGATGCCATGCTTGGTAAATTATCTAACCAATCTGTTACTTTGAGAATGATTTGCAGGCCCTCCAAGAAAGAACAAGAATCGTTGAGGCACAGCTAGGTAAGATAACCGAGAGTCAAACTCTTATTCTAGCTAAATTTGTAGGTAAAGCTGAGCCCAATTCTGTTGAAGAACTCAAAATGATGAGGATCCAAAGGGAGGAGCCTGAAAAACTTGACTATAGTAATGCTCCTTCACCAAGCTACATCGTTGAAGATCTCGTAAAAAGGATCAACGTTAAGATTCCGGTAACTGAAGGTAGTGAGGAAGCTATCTACCAACACTTTGTCAATCAAGTAGTAATAAAGGAACGTGAGTTTGAGGAAGAATACAAGCAAATTGCTAAAAAATTACTTGTTCAACTAGATGACATATTTGAGCCTACTATTAAGATTAAAATTGGAACCAATAAGATAGTTGCACTTTGTGATCTAGGTTCAAGTGTTTCAATGATTCCAAAGAGTCTTTTTAACAAGTTAAATCTTGGCTCCTTTGAAATCACTGAATTAAAATTGTATCTAGCAGATTCTACCAACAAACAAGCTATAGGACTTAAGAAGAACACTTTAGTATACATTAAAGGTTGTCCCGCTCTCATTGATTTTCTTATTGCTGACATGCCTGAAGATGCTACTGCTCCTATTACTTTAGGTCGTCCTTTCTTAAGAACTACTAAGGCTTTGATTAATCTACATGAACGGAACGTGAAGCTGCAATTGCCTTCACGGGATCCTTTTATTATTCATTTCCTCAGGAATAAGAAATCCAAGCATGATGAAAAGGAGGCCATCACTTTGAAGGCCAATTACTTTGGAGTGGATGTTCCACTCATCTGGACCAAGTGAGTATCGTCAAGGTCAAGATATTAACCATAAAAGAGTGCTTTATGGGAGGCAACTCATGTGAAATAAAGGTTTGAGTAAAGTTTTTAGTTTTAGTTTATGTTTAATAAAGAGTGCTAGAAAACTCCATTTGAGGAGAAGAAGTTCGGTTGTACTTGAAATTCTGATTTATTCATGCTATTGTTGGTCGACAATAATTATTGTCAATTTTCTGCTAAAAACAAGGTAAATCACTAAGTTACAGGAAAAGAAATAGTTTTCGAAGAAACAGAATTTTTTTGATGCACATAGAGAGTTTAACGACCAACTATACGACGAGAATAATTCTGGCCATATAGATATCTTTGCCATCGACAATTTTTCTTTAATATGTACTAAGAGTGTAACGACCAACTATACAGAGGGAATGAAAATTCCGGCCGTATAGCTCCAGTCGTATAGATATCAGTGCCTCCATACAATTTCTTTTCCAATGTTCTGAGAGTTTAACGACTAACTATACGGCGGGAATAAAAATTCCGGCCGTATAGTTCCGGTCGTATAGATATCGATGCCTTTGTATATTTTCTTTCATAGAGACAGGTAGTTTAACGACCAACTATACGGAGGGAACTTTTTTTGGCCATATAGTTGCGTTCGTATAGTTGCGCCGCCAGGAGGAAACTCTAATATTTTGACAGAAGGCCAACTATATGGCCGGAACACATTGTTCTAACTGTATAGTTGCGCCCGTATAGTTGCGCCCCACCACAAAAACGCATGGGAAGGTACTTCCAACTCCAAAACTTCAATCCTTTTTCTTTCTTCTACCTCCAAACTCTTTGAAAACCTCAAGTGATCTTCATCTTTGCTCAATTTCGTTCGATTTACTCGCACACGAGTGATCTACGGTATGTTTCTCCTCCGATCCTCCAATTGAATTTTTGCAAATTAATCTTCGATATATTATCATTATCAATCTAGGGTGAGACCTACTATGAACCAATTGCAATGATCTCTTGCCTAGATTATTATCTTGAGGAGATTCTTTAGTGTGCTATGATGAGGAATATATTATACTTACTTTGTTGGATCAAAAGTTTTATTTTTGCCTTTCTTCAATGTTTTAGATGATGAACACAAGGAGCCAAAATCATGCTTGTGCCACCGCTAGCGCTTCTTGGGCTGCTACTCAGGAACGCTTGGGGATACGGTTCAGGGATAAGGCCCATCGTGATCGCTTCAACGGGATCAAGAACCGCGAAGTAAAGGCCACCAAGTGGGCTTGCCCCATTATATTGAACCAACTCAGTATTTCTGATGACTTTAATTTACTTTGTAATAGAGGTGGCCTGCAAAACTTTCTGTACAATGATGTACCTACTTATCGCCGCTTAACCATTGGATTTCTATGTTCGTTGCAAAGCACCGTTAAACAATGGCAAGGAGAGGACACTATTTCTTTTCGTCTGATGAACAAAAACTACACCTTAACATTAGATGAATGGTGCACATGTTTTAATTTGCCAAACAATGATATTCATGCCTTACTCGCATCCTTTAGTGGCTTAGAACCTACCCCTGAACAATACTATAATGGAATGCGTTTCACTAGTAGAGTGAACAAGCGGAAGAATATTCAACATCCTGCAATTCGCTATTTGTTCTATGTTATTGCTAATACCTTGTAGGCACGTAATGAGTTCACGAGACTCAACGAGGAGGACATCCTAGTCCTCAGAAAGGCTGCTTACATCAATTGCGGCTTGTCACTCAACTTGGGCGCCATCCTTGTGCGCTACCTAGAGCACCAAGCCTCCCAAAGCCAAGGACCGATCACAGGTGGAGGTGTCATTACCGTGCTTGCCACTGCCCTAGGCATCAACCTAGGTGAGTTGTAACACGTGCTAGGTGAGACACGTGTTGGTTGCTCCACTTTGAGAGCATGTGGAATGCTCACTAGGAGAGGTGGTGTTTATTATCTGCATATTGTTGGAGCTGGGCGTCTCTACACCACTCCTATGCCTAATGGTATTTTCTCTATCAAGCAAGGACGTTTGCTATATGATTCGCAGGTTGAACAACACCAATCCGAGGAGGAGATTCTGGAAGAGGATGAGTACCAAGAGGAGGAGCAAGAAGTTCCTTATCAAGAGGAGTAGCCACAAACCTGGTTCGCCAAATACCAAGATTTCCAAGGACTTAGAGGGACTATGGAGAGGATGCATAGCCTCTCTTTGAACCTCCAAGAATCAACTAGTAACCTCTCAACTCAATTCGCGAACTGGAGTAACGACTTTTTCCGGCCACCACAATGATTTGAAGGGCTTGCAAAAGCCTAAGCTTGGGGAAGTTTCCTCATGTATCTTTATTTGGTATTCATTTTCTTTTATTTATTTAGAAGTTGCATTTTATTTGAGTTTAGAAGCAGTTGTGTTGGTTTCCCTAACACCTTATTTTTAGTTCTTTCTATTTGCTTTCCAAATTTTCTAGTCAAGCTTTGCCGCCAATTTTCTATTCTTTAAAGTCCCTCTATTAAAAACCACAAAAAGATTTCTCCATTTTTCCTTATTTTCCCTCTTTCTTTTCTTTCCGCCTCGAGGTCTTCATATATTTGCAGGAGAGTGGTCGAGTTCGAGTTTCCAAGAAACAAATAAAAAAGAAAGAGAGAAGTGGAACGAAACATGAGAGGTATGCCTTATGACTCCCCACTTTTGAAGTTTGAGAAACCCATGCTAGTTAGTAGTAAATGTTGAGGTATTATAATGGTGGAGTGAGTATTTGTATTGTAGTAAGATTTTCGTTTGCATGGGTATTTAATTGGGTACATTTTGTTCCAGATCTCGTAATTAACCAAGTCTTGCCTAAAAATTGCTAAACAATTGTATAAGAAAATGTCTCACAATTGAAGGCTTGGGTGTTGTAGTGCTTAGTCTTGAAGGTTTATTTCTAGAGATACTTGATAACCCACAAGTATAGGGGATCGTGTGTAGCCTTTTCGATAAGTAAGAGTGTCGAACCCAGTGAGGATCTAAAGGTAGGATAAATATTCTCTCAAGTTCTATCAACCACTAATACAACTCTACGCACACTAAACGTTTGCATTATCTAGGAAATAAAACTAGAGCAACAATACGAGTAATAGAGATAGCTTTGCATGATAATAAATAACAAGAAAGTAAAGCTAGTTGCTGTAGCAATAAAATACACTAAACTAACAGAACTATGAGTGTGGAATAGTGGTGGTAATTGTGGTGGCTTTGTCCAAGTTTAAATAGCGAATAGATCGGGTTCATTGTCTTCGATGCAGTTTTCTATGTGGGAGAAGCTAAATATACATGCGCTTCACTACTTGGAATTACATGTAATATATGATTGGATTGTTAGAAAACATCCGTAAGTACTAAACAATGCATTATGGTTTCCCCAACCATAGCCTTTAGTTTAATGGTCCTCTTACTCCCATACATGCAACGTTCTGTTTCGCGTCCTCAGGCTTCTGTCACTCCGGCAGAACTCCCTCTTCCTTTTACACATACTACAAACCCTATGATGTTTAATCCATGCGCGCACAAATATAATGGACACCAAAGGACTGTACCATATCAACGTACAACTCTAATGAATCAAAGACGTTCAACCATTCAATCTAAGAACAAAGAAACTACACAAACATGACATAGATCATAGAATTATAACTTATAACATCAAATACCATGTTTACATAGGACGGTAAAGAGGTGTGTGGGAGGATGAACCACTGGATACTAGGACGATTAGGAGATGGAGATGACGGTGAAGATGGTGGAGAGGGCGGTGGCGTGGGGGACTCCTTCCCCGCCGCCGGTATCATGAGGGAGCACTGCCCCTTAGCCCTCTTCCTTTATGGCTTCTTGAGAGCCCTCCCCATGGAGATGGGATCCATGGGGGAGGCAAAAACATAGATTTGGTGGCTGCAAATTCGTGGTTGGAGATGCCCTGGGCGAATTAGGTTTCCTCCATTTATATAGCTTCTCGGATTCCCGTCACCCCATCTTGGGCTGCAGTAAATCGGGCCTAAAAGGCCAGTCCGGACTCGGAATCAGCTAAATTTTATGTCCAGAACGTTTGCCGTAAAATGTCCAACAACTTTGTAGTTTAAGAGGTTTCTGTTTGACGCCGTATTCGACACGAAACATGACCATCTTTAAAAAGAATTATGAGACAGATTTCTAGAAAAATCCCAATTTGACTTCAACAAGGTTTCCACCTGTATTCTTGGTAATTCCTACACGTCAAAGTTTAAAACAATAACATTGTACACTTTTAAAACTATTAGTAGGTTAGTCTAAATAAATCATAAACTTTATACAAAAAGGAGTGTCAAAAGCATATTATTAGCATAAAACCATCAAAAATTATAGATACGTTATGGATGTATCAACATCCCCAAAATTAGTTCCTGCTCGTCCTCGAGTAGGTAAACAATCAAAACAATATAATTTTTAAGGTGACATGTAGACAACACATTCTTGATCATCATTATTGTAAAAGTATTAATAGCTAGGATCAAGGTACTCTAAACATGAATCATGCAAGATAGAGTTCTAACAATAAGACATAGCAACTATATTCTAACATGAAAAGGCATAAACAAAATATTCATGAATAACAATGATTTGCAAGACGTTTTTTTGTTTCACATAAAGAAAACACAATGAGAATAGAGTAGCAAAACATAAATGCATATGACACCTTCAAAGTTCATAAGGGTGACTAGATACAAATAGTTTAAAACAAGCAGTATCAAAGTTATGCATCAATCAACAAGTCTTGGGACAATGCACATAGAACTGACAAATATGCTCTCTTAATTGGTGCATAAAGATAAAAGGTGGAGACTCAATATAAAAGTGGAAGAAAGGCCTTTATAGAAGGAAGCAGGGATTCAAGTCTCATAAAGAGTTTCCAAAAATTATGGTACTTATTAGCTTTCAGATCTCATTGCCCCTATCATAAGCATCTTGAAGTGATTAAGGTTAAAGTGAACAAACTATGGAGTATATGCTTGACAAACTATAAGTTGGAAATCTCATGTCCCTTGAATACGAGGGCCGCTCCTCATGCTACTCAAGTTTAGTTACCGGTTAGTTCTTGTCATAGTAAGTATATGTGTATCATAGAGAACCGCCAACGGGGTACCCCTTGCCCGATGATACGGAAGAATCCCCATATCAAAATGACAAGGCAAAAAGAATACGAGCATCTCAGCAATCTTCTTATTTACCATGGGAAAATGGTGCTTTTTTCTCTCTTTCCTCTTTTCTCATCTTTTTTTCTTTTTTCTCAATCTCTATCTCTTTTTTATAAGAAGAATGCTTCTTAGATTGCTCATTATGGTTATGCTGCAGGTTTCCACCATGATTAGGCATGGATTAGACCGGTGGCCCAGGCGTTTCTCTAACACACATACATAACTCCCTGGACTTACAAGCTCCCCTTTCATTTCACACTGACAACATCCATGGACAAAAGAGCATGATATCAACTAGGTACAATGTACAAGTGCAATGTTGAAAGTGTTCCCCATGACAGCATGGTTCTGCTAATCCCAAACATATAAGTGCAAGCATATACAACATAGATGACACAATGGTTAAAGTTTATTAGGGGCAAGAAAAGTAAAGTGTGCCATCAAGTTCGTGAGAGCTTTAATCACTAGTTTTCTCATAACAAGTTTATTTCGGAAGGTAGATAATGGCTCAATGCACGGCGCCCAGAAAAGTTCTTGGTGCGTGGTTGATGTAGAGCTCGTTGGGAACCCCAAGAGGAAGGTATGGTGAGCACAGAAGCAAGTTTCCCTCAGTTATGAAACCAAGGTTTAATCGAACCAGTAGGAGCAAGGAAACACCCCAAAGGTGTTACTAGCTGAGCTTTGGCAGGGCGCACTACCGGTGCTAGTAGCAACGTGGATACCTGCACAACACAACCACAGCACTTTGTCCCCAACTTGCGATGAGGTTGTCAATCTCACCGTGTTTTGCAGAAAACAAAGGATTAAACGTATCGAATGGAAAGAAGTAAAAGTTTGTAGAAAGTAAACACAAAGCAGTAAAAGATTGTAGATTGTATGCAAAAACAAGGACTTGAATCCATAGTTCACTAGAGGTGGCTCTCCTTAAGATAGATAACATGCTGAGTGAACAAATTATAGCGGGGTAATTGACAAACACCGAGAAAGCAATACATGCATATACTAATCATCTTGACTCCTTTGAGACTTGATTGGGCATTACAACATAATACATAGACCGCCATCCAACTACATCTATGACTAATAATCCACCTTCAGGTTATCATCCGGACCCCCTCTAGTATTAAGTTACAAGCAACAAATTATTGCTTTACGAACTACTTGTAAAGTAAACAATACTATTGTTCTATGAACAAAGGATTGCTGTTTTCTCCCTAGTAGCAATAGCACATCTAGTACCTTAGAGATTTCTGTCACATCCCCACATTACCAGAGGCATGAACCCACTATCGAGCATGAATACTAACTCTTGGAGTTGCTAGCATCTACTTGGCCAAGATAGCTACTAACAACGGAAAGCATGCAAGATCACAAATAACAAAGACATGATAGAATCAATAATCAATCTGAAATAGCATCTCAATATCCATCGGATCCCCGCAAACACAACATGCAGAATTACAAATAGATGATCTTGATCATGAACGGAGCTCACAAGATCTAGACATGAAAGCACAAAGGAGGAGAACTAGCCATCTAGCTACTACATGGATCCGTAGTGCAAGGATGAACTACTCACGCATCACACCGGAGTCTTGCATGGTGATGAAGAAGGCCTCCAGGTTGAATTCCCCTCTCTGGCAGCGTGCCGAGAAGAGCTTCAGATCCCTCCCGATCTAGGGATGGAGATGACGGCGGCTACAGACTCTTTCGTAGATTTTTTGATCGGGTACTTAGGGTTTTCATCCCGAGGGAAATATATAGGCGGAAGGAGAGGCCGAGGGGGTGCCAGGAGCGGCCACACCACCCCCTGGCGCGGGCCAGGCCTAGCCGCGCGGCCAGGTGGTGTGGTGGCTCCCTAGCCCTTCTCCATCTCGTATTCTGGCACTTGATCACTTCCGGAAAAATAGGCACTTTGGCTTTTGTCCCGTCCAATTCCGAGAATATTCATTTTCTGACTTTCCTGGAACCAAAAACAGTAGAAAACAGGCAGCTGGCACTGTGGCTCTTGTTAATAGGTTAGTCCAAGAAATCATATGAAAAGTACTCCAAAGTTGGAACAAAACACAAGAAAGTGGATAAAACCAAGCATGGAACAACAAAAATTATGGATACATTTGCAATGTGTCAACATCCCCAAGCTTAACTCCTGCTTGTCCTCGAGTAGGTAAGTGATAAAAAGAAAGAATAATTTTTGAGGTGACATGCACCATCAAAGACTTGATCAAAGTATTTGTAAAACATTCAAAGCTAGGATCATAGTAGTTCAATCATAACATGAAATACAAAGTTCTAGCAATAAGCAAAGAAACTATGATGCAACATGAAAAGGCACAAACAAAAGATTCATGAATAACAATGCTTTACAAGACATTTGTTTGTTTCACATAAAGAAAACATGGCATAATAGTATTCAGCTTGTCCCTCAATAGAGTAGCAAATATAAATGCATAGGACACCTTCAAAGTTCATAAGAGTGACTAGATACAGTAGTTTAAAACAAGCAATATCAAAGTATGCATCAATCAACTAGTCTTGGGACAATGCACATAGAACTAAGAATGGCCACTATGCTCTCAAAGTAAATGCATAAAGATAGAAGGTGGAGACTCAATATAATGGTGGAAGAAAAGCCTTTTGTAAAAGGAAGTAGGGATTCAAGTCTCATAAAGAGCTTCCAAAAATTATGGTACTTATAGCTTTCAGCTCTCATTGCCCCTATCATAAGCATCTTTAAGTGATTAAGGTTAAAGTGAACAAACTATGGTGTACATGCTTGACGAAGTATAAGTCAGAAATCTCATGTCCCTTGTATACGAGGTTCGCTCCTCATGCTACTCAAGTTTAGTCACAGGTAAGTTCTTGTCATCGTAAGTATATGTGTATCATAGAGAACCGCCAACAGGGTACCCCTTGCCCGATGATACAGAAGAATCCCCATATCAAAATGACAAGGCAAGCAGACAACGAGCATCTCAGCATTCTTCCTATTTACCATGGGAATATGGTGCTTTTTTCTCTCTTTCCTCTTTTCATAGTATCTTTTTTTTCTCTTTTCTCTTTTTTCTCAATATAGGACTCTTTTTTATAAGAACAATGCTTCATAGACAGCTCATTTTGGTTACGCTGCAGGTTTCCACCATGTCAGCATGGATTAGACCAGCGGCCCAGGCGTTTCTCTAACACATATACATAACTCCATGGACTTACAGGCTCCCCTTTCATTTCACACCGACGACATCCATATACAAAAGAGCATGATATCAACTAGGTACAAGTACCAAGTGCAATGTTGAAAGTGTTCCCCATGAAAGCATGGTTCTGCTAATTCCCAACAAATAAGTGCAAGCATATACAACATAGAAGACACAATGGTTCAAGTTTATTAAGGGCAAGTAAAGTAAAGTGTGCCATCAAGTTCGTGAGAGCTTTAATCACTAGTTTTCTCATAACAAGTTTAATTTGGAAGGTAAACAAAAGCATGAATATACTTGGAATAGCATAAGCTAGTAGGTAGGTATGGTGGACTCTTTGGAATAACTTGGTTTAGGGAGTTGGATGCATGAGTGGAACTCATACTTGGTTGTGGAGGCTAGCAAAAGACTGGGAGCGACAAACTAAGAGAGCAATAATGGTCATAATCATGGAGAGCGACAAAACATCATTGATCAAAGCATAAAGTGATACTACAAGTTGAAAACTAAAGGATCATAAAGGCTATGATGACTTGAGATAGTCAAAACATGGTGTGAGCATGCGCCAAGTCAACCCAAATAAACCATCAAAGGAGAATACCACTATACTATGCTTTAATATGCTAAAACAACGCATGATTCATGCAAGGGACATTAAGAAATATCAATTGTTTATAACAAGTCATGCTACAGCAAAGAATACTAAGAATAAAGCCAAAACAATATCAAGCATGGCATGACAAAGCATAGGCCACAGTCAAAAACGAGCTTTTTTTACCACATAGGCATTAATTTTTGTACTCTTTTCCAAACCAAACTAAACTATTTGCAAACCAATGTATGAAAGAGGGGGTCCAACCAATTTATTCAGAAAACTAAGCAAACCAAAGCAAACGAAAAAACCAAAACAAAAACGAAAAAGAAGATGCTCCAAGAAAAACACAACTGTGCATGAAACAATAAAAATGAAGCGTTTGGAAGAAACCTGGAATTTTTATTGATGAAGAAGGGGATGCCTTGGGCATCCCCAATCTTGGACGCTTGTAATTCTTGGATATTTCTTGGGGTGACACGCGTGGCATCCCCAAGCTTGAGCTTTAGTCCATCCTTCATCTCATTACTCATTCCTTCCATACACCTGAAATATTTCCTTCATACAAAACTTCACACAATCTCATTAGCAACATTAGTGCACTTAAGATAAATAAGTCTTAAGGTTCAGTTCTAACACCAAATAAACTTCTATTAGAACACTAGATACTGTAGCACTTCCCTCAAAAAGCTGAATTCTCCAAAAGAACTCAAGAAGGAACCCACAAGAAGCAAATGCAGAAAATGACAGAAATCTGTCAAAATAGACCAGCAGGTAAAGACGATTTTTTTCGAAGACCTTCTGTTGCTCAAATCAAAAAGTGTTGAACTAACGAAAGTTAGATAACAACCTGGGGCAGAAGTACAAACAATTACAGCTCAATCAGACATACAGAGCTCTCTCACGAATTTTTACGGTGAAGCACAGAAATCTGTTTCGGGATAGCAACTTTCCCAATCATTACTTCTCTCTCATTAGAGGTTACTCTTGGCACAAAAAGAAAATAAAAAGGATAAGGAGAGGTTATTACTGAGGTAATAACTTCCAAGACTCATCTAAAACTTTTGGGTTATCTCCCAATAACTACGTTTCTTTAACGCCTTTAAGTTAGGCATAAGAAGCAAAGAAAGAATCAAGTGTTCTCAAATGAAGAAGCATTAAGACCAACTTTCTTGCCCTTACATCTCTTACTTTTATTCTTAGCCTTGGGGAAAATATGATTGTTTGGTGGAGAAGAAAGGTGAATGGTCCCCTTTCCCACATCTATTATTGCTCCAAGGAGTTCTAATAGGGACCTTCCAAGTTAAATTTGTCCTTTTCCTGCACATTCAATAACAAGATAATCAATAGAAATCGTTTTCCCAAGGATCTTTGTAAACACTCCTTCAGCTATTCCAAGAGGTAATATGGTAGTATTATTAGTAAGAGATATTTCTTTTCCTCCCTCAATGAGCCCCCAAGTATTCAGAGATTTAGAAATATCTTTGGGCATAAGGCAAAATTCAAACATGATAACACAGCGAGCTTGAAAAGTTTCAGTGTTCATCTCAATCTTTACTGTAGGGAACCACTTTGATGGTTCAGAGTTTAATGGAACATAATCGTGATGCTCCCTACGCGTATTATAGAAACTTTCTAATCTAGTAGTGCTAGCCTCAAGAGTGTCCAACCTAGCAAATATTTTTGCGAAGGAAATATCAGTTTGGCTAGGCATGTTGTAAGTGAGGATCAATTTCTTTATAGCATTAATAGCATCATCCTCATTACAATGGAGGAAATCTCCTCCCACAATAGCATCTAGAGCATATCTATAGCAAAGAGCAATCCCAAGGTAAAAACTGCTAAGGAACAAGCTTTGAGTCATTTTAGGCTCAGTTATTTCATGTAGATCAGAGATTCTAGACCAAGCTTCCTTAAAACTTTCATCAATTCCTTGTTTAAAAGTGAAAATCATTTCCTCGGGTGACTGGAGCAAGGCTAGACATAATGAGATAGGAACTAATTTTTGTGTGTTTTTCAAATAAGAAAGCAAACTAGTAAAACTAATTTTTTTGTGTTTTTTGAAGAACAAAACAAGCAAACAAAGCAAAAAAGAAACTAAGAAAAACAAAAACAACAAAGTAAAGATATTGGTTATGAGGGACTCCCCTTGTGAAGATGTCCTTGACTCGGCAACGGCGCCAGAAAATCACTTGATGGCTCAATGCACGGCGCCTAGAAAAGTGCTTGGTGCGTCGTTGGGAATCCCAAGAGGAATGTATGATGAGCACAACAGCAAGTTTCCCTCAGTTATGAAACCAAGTTTTAATCGAACCAGTAGGAGCAAGGAAACACCCCAAAGATGTTACTAGCTGAGCTTTGGCAGGGGGCACTACCGGTGCTAGTAGCAACATGGAGACCTGCATAACACAACCACCAAACTTTGTCCCCAACTGGCGATGACGTTGTCAATCTCACCGTGTTTTGTGGAAAACAAAGGATTAAACGTATCGAATGGAAAGAAGTAAAAGTTTGTAGTAAGTAAACACAAAACAGTAAAAGATTGTAGATTGTATTTAAAAGACAAGGACCAGGATCCATAGTTCACTAGAGGTGGCTCTCCTTAAGATAGATAACATGTTGGTGAACAAATTACAGTGGGGCAATTGACAAACACCGAGAAAGCAACACATGCATATACTAACCATCTTGACTCCTTTGAGACTTGATTGGGCATTACAACATAATACATAGACCGCCATCCAACTGCATCTATGACTAATAATCCACCTTCAGGTTATCATCCGAACCCCCTCTAGTATTAAGTTGCAAGCACCAGATTATTGCTTTACGAACTGCGTGTAAAGTAAACAATACGATTGTTCTATGAACAAAGGATTGTTGTTTTCTCCCTAGTAGCAACATCACATCTAGTACCTTAGAGATTTCTGTCACATCCCCAGATTACCAGAGGCATGAACCCACTATCGAGCATGAATACTAACTCTTGGAGTTGCTAGCATCTGCTTGGCCAAGATAGCTACTAACAACGGAAAGCATGCAAGATCACAAATAACAAAGACATGATAGAATCAATAATCAATCTGAAATAGCATCTCAATATCCATCGGATCCCCGCAAACACAACATGTAGAATTACAAATAGATGATCTTGATCATGAACGGAGCTCACAAGATCTAGACATGAAAGCACAAAGGAGGAGAACCAGCCATCTAGCTACTACATGGATCCGTAGTCCAAGGATGAACTACTCACGCATCACACCGGAGGCTTGCATGGTGATGAAGAAGGCCTCCAAGGTGAATTCCCCTCTCCGGCAGGGTGCCGGGAAGAGCTTCAGATCCCTCCCGATCTAGGGATGGAGATGACGGCGGCTACAGACTCTTTCGTGGATTTTTTGATCTGGTACTTAGGGTTTTCGTCCCGAGGGCAATATATAGGCGGAAGGAGAGGCCGAGGGGGTGCCAGGAGCGGCCACACCACCCCCTGGCGCGGGCCAGGCCTGTCCGCGTGGCAAGGTGGTGTGGTGGCTCCCTGGCCCTTCTCCGTCTCGTATTCTGGCACTTGATCACTTCCGGAAAAATAGGCACTTTGGCTTTTGTCCCGTCCAATTCCGAGAATATTCATTTTCTGACTTTCCTAGAACCAAAAATAACAGAAAACAGGCAGCTGGCACTGTGGCTCTTGTTAATAGGTTAGTCCAAGAAATCATATGAAAAGTACTCCAAAGTTGGAACAAAACACAAGAAAGTGGATAAAACCAAGCATGGAACAACAAAAATTATGGATACATTTGGAATGTATCAGTAGTTAAAAGCATGAATATACTTGGAATAACAAATGCTAATAGGTATGTATGATGGACTCTTTGGGATAACCTGGTTTTATTTGGAGCTGGATGCATCATACTTAGTTATGGAGGCTAGCAAAAGACTGGGAGCGACCAACTAAAAGAGCAATAATGGCCATAATCATGCAAAGCGACAAAACATCTTTAATTAAAGCATAAAGTGATATTACAAGTCGAAAACTAAAGGATCATAAAGGCTATGGTGACTTGGGATAGTCATAACATGGTGTGAGCATGCGCCAAGTCAACCCAAATAAAGCATCAAAGGAGAATACCACAATACTATGCTTTAATATGCTAAAACAACGCATGATTCTTTCAAGGCACATTAAGCAATCTCAATTGTTTATAACATGTCATGCTACAGAAAAAATCACTAAGCATTAAGCCAAAACAATATCAAGCATGACATGACAAAGCATAGGCCACCGTCAAAACTGAGCTCCTTTTACCACTTAAGCATGAACTTTTCCTACTCTTTTCCAATCCAAACCACACTTATTTGAAAACTAATGTATGAAAGAGGGGGTCCAACCAATTTATTCAAGCAAACTAAGCAAAACAACCAAACTAAAACCAAAAATGAAGACAAAGACGCTCCAAGAACAACACAACTATGCATAAAATAATAAAAATGAAGTGTTTGGAAGAACCTGAGATTTTTATTGAGGAAGAAGGGGATGCCTTGGGAATCCCCAAGCTTTGACGCTTGTACTTTTTGGATATTTCTTGGGGTGACACGGGGTGGCATCCTCAAGCTTGAGATTTAGTCTATTCTTTATCGCATTACATCATTCTTTCCTTAACACCTAAAAATTTTCCTTCATACAAAACTTCACATAATCTTCATTAGCAACATTAGTGTACTCAAGATAATAAGTCTTTGGGTTCAGTTTAAACACCAATAAAACTTCCACTAAAACACAAACTACTGTAGCACTTCCCTTAAAAAGCTGAATTCCCCAAAGAGAACCCAAAAAGGAATCAACAGGAAGCAAGTGCAAATAATGGTAGAAATCTGTCAAAACAGACCAGCAGATAGAAACCAATTTGTTTGAAGACCATATGTTGCTCAAATCGAAAATTATTGAACTAACGAAAGTTTGATAACAACCTGGGTCAGAAGCACGAAAGTTTGATAACAACATATAGAGATTTTACACAAATTTTTACAGTGAAGCACAAAAATCTGTTTCGGGACAAGAACTTTCCCAAGCATTACTTCTCTCTCATTAGAGGTTACTCTTGGCACAAAAAGAAAATAAAAAAGATAAGGGGAGGTTATTACTGAAGAAATAACTTCCAAGACTCAACTAAAACTTTTGGGTTATCTTCTAATAAGTACTTTTCTTTAATGCCTTTAAGTTGGGCATAGGAGCAAGATTCAAGTATTTTCGAATGAATAAGCATTAAGATCAATACTAGAAATATCTTTCCTTTTCAAGGCTGCATGCATTCCTACAAGTTTTTAATTGAAAATCTTCTATGGAAAGATTTGTTTTGGTTTCATAGGCATGAACACAAGTGTTCAAGGTCGACCCCCACTTAACCATTACTCATCTTTCCAATCACTTTTCTTTTTTAAAACGTTTTTAGGTAACAAGTACAACTATATTTTTTTTGTAATTCGCATTCCCTATCCATACTAAGATAGAGAAAGACTTCAAGCTAAAAGTAAAACCTACTTAGAGATAAAGCAAACAAGTGCACACAAGAATATTCACCCACATGTTATTGCTCCCCGGCAACGTCGCCAAAAAAGTTCTTGATAACCCACAAGTATAGGGGATCGTGTGTAGCCTTTTTGATAAGTAAGAGTGTCGAACCCAACAAGGAGCTAAAGGTAGGATAAATATTCTCTCAAGTTCTATCAACCACTAATACAACTCTACGCACACTAAATGTTTGCATTATCTAGAAAATAAAACTAGAGCAACAATACGAGTAATAGAGATAGCTTTGCATGATAATAAATAACAAGAAAGTAAAGCTAGTTGCTGTAGCAATAAAATACACTAAACTACAGAACTATGAGTGTGGAATAGTTGTGATAATTGTGGTGGCTTTGTCCAAGTTTAAATAGCGAATAGACCGGGTTCATTGTCTTCGATGCAGTTTTCTATGTGGGAGAGGCTAAATATACATGCGCTTCACTACTTGGAATTACATGTAATATATGATTGGATTGTTAGCAAACATCCGTAAGTACTAAACAATGCATTATGGTTTTCCCCAACCATAGCCGTAAGTTTAATGGTCCTCTTACTCCCATACATGCAACGTTCTGTTTCGCGTCCTCAGGCTTCTGCCACTCCGGCAGAACTCCCCCTTCCTTTTACACATACTACAAACCCTATGATGTTTAATCCATGCGAGCACAAATATAATGGACACCAAAGGACTGTACCATATCAACGTACAACTCTAATGAACCAAAGACGTTCAACCATTCAATCTAAGAACAAAGAAACTACACAAACATGACATAGATCATAGAATTATAACTTATAACATCAAACACCATGTTTACATAGGACGGTACATAGGTGTGTGGGAGGATGAACCACTGCATACTAGGAGGATTAGGTGATGGAGATGACGGTGAAGATGGTGGAGAGGGCGGCGGCGCGGGGGACTCCTTCCCCGACGCCGGTATCATGAGGGAGCACCGCCCCTTAGCCCCTCCTTCATGGCTTCTTGAGAGCCCTCCCCATGGAGATGGGATCCATGGGGGAGGCAAAAACATGGATTTGGTGGCTGCAAATTCGTGGTTGGAGATGCCCTGGGCGAATTAGGTTTCCTCCATTTATATAGCTTCTCGGATTCCCGCCACCCCATCTTGGGCTACAGTAAATCGGGCCTAAAAGGCCCGTCCGGACTCGGAATCAGCTAAATTTTATGTCCAGAACGTTTGCTGCAAAATGTCCAACAACTTTGTAGTTGAAGAGGTTTCCGTTTGACGCCGTATTCGACACGAAACATGACCATCTTTAAAAATAGTTATGAGACAGATTTCTGGAAAAATACCAATTTGACTTCAACAAGGTTTCCACCTGTATTCTTGGTAATTCCTACACGTCAAAGTGTAAAACAAGAACATTGTGCACTTTTGCAACTATTAGTAGGTTAGTTTAAATAAATCATAAACTTTATAGAAAAAGGAGTGTCAAAAGCATATTATTAGCATAAAACCATCAAAAATTATAGATACGTTATGGATGTATCAATACTCAACACCACTTAAAATGTTGATTGACTTAATAGCTCTCTTTAAAAGGATTTGTTCGACTGAATTAATGTTTAGCAGTTTTTGTGAGCATGCCAAGGTTTGACTTATTAATCATAAGAATGATATAGCTTTATGCGTGTCAAACTTCATGGGATGCCAACAACTCCGCTGGCCTATGAACAATCTTCATAGAGGAAACTCCTAGATTTCATCTATGAGTTAATTAAACACTTGTAGCAGCAATGCTATAGTGGGTAAGATTCTTGGCACTCTGATGGCTCAAAATATATCAAGCTCATTGGGAACCCCAAGAGGAAGGTACGATGAGCACAACACCAAGTTTTCCCTCAGTTATGAAACCAAGTTTTCCCATTGACAAAGGATTACTGTTTTCTCCCTAGTAGCAACAGCACATCTAGTACCTTAGAGATTCCTGTCACTTCCCTAGATTACTAGAGGCATGAACCCACTATCAAGCATAAATACTCCCTCTTGGAGTTGCTAGCATCTACTTCTCCATGATAGCTACTAACAACGGAAAGCATGCAAGATCACAAATAACATAGACATGCTAGAATCAATAATCAATCTGAAATAGCATCTCAATATCCATCGGATCCCCACAAACACAACATGTAAGATTACAAATTGATGATCTTGATCATGAACGGAGCTCACAAGATCTAAACATGATAGCACAAAGGACAAGAACCAACCATCTAGCTACTACATGGACCCGTAGTCCAAGGATGAACTACTCACGCATCACACTGGAGGCAGTCATGGTGATGAAGAAGGCCTCCAGGGTGATCTGTCCCCTCCAGCAGGGTGCCGGGAAGAGCTTCGGATCCCTCCCGATCTAGGGATGGAGATAATGGCGGCTACAGACTCTTTCGTGGAATTTTGATCAGATCTTAGGGTTTCCCTCCCGGGAGGCTTTTATAGGCGGAATGGCAAGGTCGGTGGAGCACTAGGGGGCCTACACCCCCTGGTGGCGCCCCCAGGCCGCGTCGCCACCAGGTGTGGCTGCCCTGGGGCGCCACTTCGTCTCCCCTCTGGACTCCTTGTTGCTTCGGGTTAAATATTGACTTTGGCTTTTGTCCGGTCCAATTCCGAGAATATTTCCTTACTAGATTTTGTGAAACCAAAAACAGCAGAACAGAGGCAATTGGCACTGTGGCATCTTGTTAATAGGTTAGTTCCATAAAATGTATAAAAATACCTCAAAGTATGAACAAAACATAAGAAAGTAGATACTAAACAAGCATGGAACATCAAAAATTATAGATACGTTTACGACGTATCAACATCCCCAAGCTTAACTCATGCTCGTCCTCGAGTAGGTAAGTGATAAAAAAGAATAATTTTTGAGGTGAAATGCACCATCACAATCTTGATCAAGGTATTTGTAAAACATTTATAGCTGGGATCATAGTACTCTAACATAGACATGAAAGATATAGTTCTAACAATAAGACATAGTACCATGTTGTAACATGAAAAGGTACAAACAAAATATTCATGAATAACAATGCTTTGAAAGACGTTTGTTTGTTTCACATATAGAAAAGATAATGAGAATGATATTCAGCTTGTCCCTCATAGTGTAGCAAAACATAAATGCATAGGACACATTCAAAGTTCATAAGGGTGACTAGATACAAATAGTTTAAGAACAAGCAATATCAAAGTTATGAATCAATCAACAAGTTTTGGGACAATGCACATTAAACTAAGAATGACCACTATGATCTCTCAATAGGTGCATAAAGATAGATGATGGAGACTCAACATAAAAGTAAAAGAAAGGCCCTTCATAGAAGGAAGCAGGGATTCATGTGTCATAAAGAGCTTCCAAAAATTATGGTACTTATTAGCTTTTAGCTCTCATTACCCCTATCATAAGCATATTTAGGTGATTAAGGTTAAAGTGAACAAATATGAGGATATGCCTGACAAGTTATAAGTTGAAAATCTCATGCCCCTTGCTTATGAGTACCGAACCTCATGCTACTCAACTTTAATCACGAGTAAGTTCTTGTCATTGTAAGTACATGTGTATCATAGAGAACCGCCAACGGGGTACCCCTTGCCCCATCATAGAGGAGCTTTCCCATATCACAATGACAAGGCAACAGACAATGAGCATCTCAGCAATCTTTTTATTTCCTATTTGCATAGGGTTTTTTATTGAGGATGCTTCACAGATTGCTCACTCTGGTTCTGCTGCAAGTTTCCACCATGATTAGGCATGGCTTAGGCTAGTCGCCTAGGCGTTTCTCTAACACATATACAATCTCCATGAGCTTACAAGCTACCCTTTTATTTCACACCGCCAGGATCCATAAGCAAAAGAACATGATATCAACTAAATAAAGTGCAATGTTGAAACCGTTCCCCATGGTAACATGGTTCTGCTAATTCACAACTTACAAAGCGCAAGCATATACGCAACATAGATGGGCACAATGATTCAAGTTTATTAAGTGCAAGAAAGTAAAGTGTGCCATCAAGTTTGGAGAGCTTTAATCACTAATTTTAACATAACAAGTTTAATTCGGAAGGTAGATAAAAACATGAATATACTTGGAATAGTAATAATGTTAATAGGTAGGTATGGTGGACTCTTTGGAATAACTTGGTTTTATTTGGAGTTGGATGCATGAGTGGAACTCATACTTGGTACATGTGGAGGCTAGCAAAAGACTAGGAGCGATCAACTAAGAGAGCAATAATGGCCATAATCATGCAAGCGACAAAACATTATTAATTAAAGCATAAAGTGATATTACAAATCGAAAACTAAATGATCATAGAGGCTATGATGACTTGGTATAGTCTTAACATGGTGTGAGCATGCGCCAAGTCAACCCAAATAAAGCATCAAAGGAGAATACCATAATATTATGCTTTAATATGCTAAAACAACGCATGATTCTTTCAAGGCACATTAAGCAATCTCAATTGTTTGTAACAAGTCATGCTACAGAAATAATCACTAAGCATAAAGTCATAGAAATATCAAACATGACATGATAAAGTCTAGGCCACAGTCAAAACAAGCTCCTTTTTGTACCACTCATAAGTATGAACTTTCCTACTCTTTTCCAATCCAAATCAACTTATTTGAAACTATGTATGAATGCAGGGGTCCAACCAATTTATTTAGGCAAACTAAGCAAAAGAAACTAAAAACAAAAACAAACACGCTCCAAGAACAACACAATTGTGCATGCAACAATAAAAATGAAGTGTTTGGAAGAAAACCTGAGATTTTTATTGATGAAGAAGGGGATGCCTTAGGCATCCCCATGTTCTGACACTTGTACTTCTTGAATATTTCTTGGGGTGACATGGGTGGAATCCCCGAGCTCGAGCTTTTATCCATACTTCATCTTATCACATTGTTCTTCCCTACACTTTAAAATTTCCGTCATACAAAACTTCACACAATCTTCATTCGTAACATTAGTGTACTTAAGATAATAAGTCTTTAGGTTCAGTTTCAACACAAGTAAAACTTCCATTAAAACACAAGCTACTGTAGCAATTCCTTTAAAAGTTCAAGTGATTAAAAAGAACTCAAAAAGAAAGAGATTAAGAGGCAAATTCAAATAATGGCACAAATCTGTCAAAACATACCAGCAGGTAAAAACCAATTTTTCCGAAGACCTTATATTGCTCAAATCGAAAAGAGTTAAACTAATGAAAGTTAGATAACAACCTAGGGCAGAAGTACAAAAAATAACAGCTCAATCCAATGTATAGAGATTTTTCATGAATTTTTACAGCTAAGCTAAAAATCTGTTTCGGACAGCAACTTTTCCAAGAATTATTTCTCTCTTATTAGAGGTTATTCTTGACACAAAAACCACACAGAAATGATAAAGATAGGTTATTACTGAAGCAATAACTTCCAAGACTCAACAAATAAAAAATATTGACTAAAATTTTGGGTTATCTCCCAATAAGTGTTTTTCTTTAACGCCTTTGAGCCAGGCATAAGAAGCAAAATCAAGTATTCTCAAATGAAGAAGCATTAAGATCAATACCAGAAATATCTTTAACAAGACAAGGTATCTCATCCAAATAAATTCTAGAGGATTCTCTCTCACTACTCTTTGGTTCACTATTTTCATCAAACGGGGGTTTCGGGAACATCCAATTGAAATTCTTTTCTAAGGCTTCATGCATTCCTACATGTTTAAAAGGTATCGCTATTTTAATTTCCTCTCCATTTTTAGGTTTGGTTTGGTCCATCTTTTCTCGCATACCAATAACATCTACACATGAGCCTAGCACATTAAACGATCAAAGACTTTTCTAGCTTCCTTAACAACATCATAGAATTCTTTAAGCAAGTTTCTAGAATGAAATCTCTCTTTCCGTATCCTCAATATCTTTAAGTTTAAGAAACACAACTGCATTATGGGGTTAAGTTAACATACCTAGCTTCCAACATGTGAACTATAGAAGTTGCAGCAATTTCATAATTTGGAGCAAATTCTGCTAGGGATCTTATCCTCAATATCCTCATGCTTGCTAACATGATTAAAGAATTCTTCAATATTATCTTTCCCAATTATAGAGCCACTACCTATTGAAATGTCTTCCAGGGTGAACTTAGGGGCCAACATGGTGAACTAAGAACGAGGTAACAACTATAGAAATAACTAATTTTTGTGTGTTTTTATAAAGGAAGCAAACCAGTACAACTATTTTTTTGTTATTGATAAAGAAACAAGCAAACAAAGTAGAAATAAACTAAGAAAAAAAACAAAGTAAAGAGATTGGTTGTGAGGAACTCCCCTTGTGAAGATGTCCTTAACTCCCCAACATGGTGCCAGAAGAAAAAGGCTTGATGGCTCAAAATATATCGAGCTTGTTGGGAACCCCAAGAGAAAGGTATGATGAGCAACAACAGCAAGTTTTCCCTCAGTTATGAAACCAAGGTTATCGAACCAGTAGGAGCAGGGAAACAACCCCAAGGTGTTGATTCCAACTTGGAATCCTACACAACACAACCACAGAACTTTTCCCCAACTTACAGTGAGGTTGTCAATCTCACCGATTTTGCTAAAAACAAAGGATTGAACGTATTGTGTAGAAGATAGTAATTGATTGCAGAACATACACAGTAAACAGTAAATAGTAGATGGTTTACCAATGGTAAAGAATGGACCGGGGTCCATAGTTCACTAGAGGTGATTCTCCTTAAGATAAATAACATGTTGGTTGAACAAATTACTGTTGGCAATTGACAGACTCGAGAAAGCATACCATGCTTATATTAATTATCTTAACTCCTATGAGATTGATTGGGCATTACAACATTATACATAGTTCGTAATCCAACTGCATCTATGACTAATAATCCACCTTCAGGTTATCATCTGAACCCCCTCCAGTATTAAGTTGCAAGCAACATATAATTGCATTAAGCAAAAGTGTGTAAAGTAAACAATACAATTGTCCCATGGACAAAGGATTGCTGTTTTCTCCCTAGTAGCAACAGTACATCTAGTACCTTAGAGATTCCTGTCACTTCCCCAGATTACTAGAGGCATGAACCCACTATCAAGCATACATACTCCCTCTTGGAGTTGCTAGCATCTACTTGGCCAAGATAGCTACTAACAACGGAAAGCATGCTAGATCACAAATAACATAGACATGATAGAATCAATAATCAATCTGAAATAACATCTCAATATCCATCGGATCCCCACAAACACAACATGTAAGATTACAAATAGATGATCTTGATCATGAACGGAGCTCACAAGATCTAACATGATAGCACAAAGGACAAGAAACCAACCATCTAGCTACTACATGGACCCGTAGTCCAAGGATGAACTACTCACTTATCACACCAGAGGCAGTCATGGTGATGAAGAAGGCCTCCAGGGTGATCTCTCCCATCCGGCAGGGTGCTGGGAAGAGCTTCGGATCCCTCCCGATCTAGGGATGAAGATGATGGCAACTACAGACTCTTTCGTGGAATTTTGATCGGGTCTTAGGGTTTTCGTCCCGGGAGGCTTTTATAGGCATAAGGGCAACATCGGTGGAGCACTAGGGGGCCCACACCCCCTGGTGGCGTGCTCCCTAGGCCATGCCGCCACCATGTGTGGCCGCCCTGGTGCGCCACTTCGTCTCCCCTCTGGAATCCGTGTTGCTTCGGGTAAAATATTGACTTTGGGTTTTGTCCGATCCAATTCCGAGAATATTTTCTTACTAGCTTTTCTGAAACCAAAACAGGAGAAAACAGGCAACTGACACCGTGGCATCTTGTTAATAGGTTAGTTCTAGAAAATGTATAAAATACCTCAAAGTATAAACAAACAACATAAGAAAGTAGATACTAAACAAGCATGGAACATAAAAAATTATAGATACATTTTCGACGTATCACACTCCCGGGTAGCTGTAATCATGATGGAATCACTCCTCTGGATGTTATGAGAAATCATTATGTGAAATGAACAAAACCTTAGCGATGCCACGAGTGTCCATCATAGCCAATAAACTAATAATTTTTTTGGCATGCTCTCAATTACTTAAAAACTGAAATTCTTGAAGGATAATGAATAGAAAGGTTAGTGCTTGAAAGTCTTGATTTATTGATGTGGGAGATTTGAGATACTCTAGTTTATATTCTTTTCATGACAACTCTCACACTCTTAATTTACATGATTATACTTTACTGTTCAAAGGCAAGCCTATGAGTTGATTACTTAACATGGAATAAAGTTTACTCATTTGAAAATCATCCATGTTTATAATAATTTTGCTGCACTATAAGGATGCATGAAACCCGTATGATATGCTTTGCATTATTCTATCTATGCTGAAGTTTTTCAGATTTATGAAGTGGAGGAAACAGGAAGTACTAATCATGAGTAAGATCACCATCTCGTTATTTCAGTTTAAATGCTGAGTTTCTTTTTGATTTGGTTTTTCTTACTCGGGACGATCAAGTTTAAGCTTGGGGAAGTTGAGAGCTCTTAAAATGTAGCCATCTACGTCCACATTTAAACTGGATATTACTCATATTTTTATGAAATATCTCTCTAAACCCTGCCACTAATGCTAATATTCATAGGGGTATGCAATCCTTTCTTTTATATTTTTTCCGCGCAGATAATGTCGTTTAAAGGAGGGAATCACTATATTAAAGTCAAAGATACGAGATTTCCAACAACGAGAAGAGAAATCAGGAGCTGTAAAGCGAGGCAGACACTTTACCGACCAACTATACGACCAGAGTAAAAATTCTAGCCGTAAAGCTCCGGTCATATAGTTGGTGCCGCCACCGTTAGGTCAAACAGAACAACTTTCGTGAAGAAACCCCTATATAAAGAAGCCTCGGGCGACAAGAAAACAAGCGAGACCTCGCAAAAAGTCTCCACCACAGATCACTAGCCACCTCCAGATCTCCAAACCCTTCTCCATCTCCATAGCCATATTCCACCACTGTAATAGTAGATATCTTCCCGACTAGCGCATTGTAAGACTATTGCTAGCAATCTATGATTTTCATTACAATGTTTGTGATTGTTGATCTCATCCCTATGTGTGAGTAATTCCCGTTAGGTTAAGGGCTTCAGCCTAGCCATGTAGCGATTGTGCATGTTATTTATCATAGATGGATCGTGTATTAGTTTGTATGACATGATGATTATTGTATCCTCTCTTGTCTCAATCCAAGAACTTTGTCAGTACCCAGACCCGGGGGTTGAGCCAGGTATAGGGAGTATGAGTAATGACTGATCTGCAGGTTGGGAACCCTAGTGACAGAAGGGGTAGTATGGTTGTATGCGAGGATTTGCTTGGTATTAACTGATGGGTTCGTACCATGGAAAACAAAAATTCTACCCGCAAGAACGAACAAAAACCCAGATCTAATCTAGATAAAAGCCAAGATCTAATCTATGAGACATGAGCAACGAGATAGATAGGACTAACCCTCGTAGATCCGAAAGCGTTAACGAGATTAGATCTCGTGGTTGATGGAGTCGATCACATTGCCGATCTCAAGATCGTGTGGACGATCCTTCCGGCGTCGCGATCCAGCAGCGCTTTCCTCCTCCCGGTTCAAGTAGACGATCCTTCCGGCGTCGCGTTCCAGCAGCGCTTTCCGCCCTGGTCAAGTAGACGATCCTTCCGGCGTCGCGTTCCAGCAGCGCTTCCGCCTTGGTCAGTAGACGATCCTTCCGCAGTCGGTCACACGTGCGGAGTCGAAGCAGACCTTCCTCTCCCTGTTCCAGCGAGCAGCGGAGGTAGTAGATCTTCTCCACGGAATCCCAGAGCACGACGGCGTGGGTGGTGTGGAGTAGAGAATTCTGCAGGGCTTCGCCTATGCCTGTGCAGAATATGGTGGAGGAGAGAGGCGGCAGAGATTGGACGTTATGAGAGCGTGTGTGGAGGGGGCCCCTGCCCTTCTATTTAAGGGGAGGAGGCGCGCCTGGGGGAGGGGGAGTCCTTGTAGGACTCCCTCCTCTATGGCCAACGAATTTGGGGAGGGGGGAGGAGTCCTCCTCCCCCACGAATCCGTGTCTTGACCCACCAGGACTCCTTGATCCCTATCTTGATTTTCAAGCAAACTCCAAGATATCTTCTAGAACCTCCGGAACATTCCGAACCTTCTAGAATCCTCATACAACACTCCGAACATTTCCTAACTCATAAAATGATCTCCTATACATGAATCTTATTCTCCGGACCATTCCGGATCTCCTCGTGATGTCCCGAATCCATCCGAGACT